>JXSR01S019166.1:47535-64136 GCA_000969725.1 Ophiothrix spiculata | reverse complement strand
CAAATTGCTTTTCATAAAAACAAATTTAAATCTTTTCTCAATCTGTTGCAAAATGTCTGTAATGATGATCTATTAAAGCATTACTTGGTTTTAAGACTCTCTTTTATTAACAATATAGGTAATAACCATGTAAATGAAAGTTTTGACGATTTAATGAATTTTTCCAAAATAATGAATAATGAAATCATGACCTCATATTTTTTGGAAACAAATGTGACGAGAAAGTAACTAATAATCAAGTTAGACTTTGGCTTTAGATTCTTGGAGGGTGTGTGTTCCTGTCATGAGTCTAACTTTGACTGCAGCTCGTTGGACATCATTGACATTCAGATTGACAGTTGACCAGACATGGTGTGGCTGTAGGTTTTCATTCCAAGCAATGTGGTTCAGTGATGTTTTCTGTTTTGCACCTTCAATTAGGTTTTGATGCCAGTACACATTAACAACAAATGTGAGCAGAGCCTTCCATACATTCTCAGCAAGCGGGTTGTTCAGGATCTTGTGTGCGTCAGGAAGCCCATATTTGCTAAGGTCATTACAGATCTGCACAAACCAACTTCTGGATTTGGAGTCTTTTACAGCGAGTTGCCTACATGCTAGATCCTTTTCTATACAGTCTCCTCTTGCGATTGAACCAAATAATGTTAGCTGCTGTTTGTCAATAATGGCTTCAACTGGAAGTTCCCCACATAGTAGGAATACAGCTTCATCTGCAGTTCTATCAGGAAGGTGTTGGGTCTTCTTCAGGATACTCTTCTGATATTTCTGCAGCTTTGCACCATCACTGGCACGCAGCGAAACAGATTCAAGTCCATGCAGGTATCTTGGCATGACAAATATACCAATTAGGTATGCTGAAAGCAGTGGACTCACACCATTATTTCCATGGAGTCCGACACTCATAACTTTACCTAGTCCCTCTAGCAAGTTGGATCCGTTCATCGATAAGTTGAGAGTGCGTTTTCTCTGTGGAGCGAAGAATACCCAGATGCATGCATTCAGTTGTCACAGTCAATGGTTCGTCTCCAAGTAGGGATTTTAGAGTTGTATACCAGGACCATGCTCTTCTGGGAGTTGATTTTATAGCTATGTTCAGAAGCATAATCGGAAACAATCTGGAGGAGCAGCTGAAGATCCTGTGCAGAGTCTGTTACAAATAAGACGTCGTCGGCACACGTTGGGGATCCCACATAAATATTACCAATGTTGACGCCAGCACCTGAGTTTCTAATTCTCTCAAGCAGGTTGTTTATGAAGACTTTGTAGCAGTCTGTGGACAGCATACTGCCCTGTCGAACTCCCTGGAGGAGCTTGAAGGATCTGGAGTAGTCACCTTTCCATTTGACCTGACTGGAGGCACCCTGATACATATCATAAAGAACCTTCCATATGGTTGGGTCAACATCTGCATAGAATAACTTGTGCATCAGGGCCTCTTGGAATACAACATCAAATGCCTTATTGGCGTCGATGCAATAAAGAGTTCTTTATGAAGGTCCTCAGCTTCGGCTATTAAGCACAATTAGAAGATGTACATGTACCCTAATAGTAAAGCCTCTCTGGAGCTGGTTCTGCTGCTGCTGTATTTTGCCATGGAGACGTTGCTGGATGACAATTTCAAGGACCTTACTGACAATTGGAGTAATTGAGATTCCCCGTAGCTATAGGTTAACTTCGCATCCTTTCCTTTCTTGGGGACAGGCATAACCCTTCTTCAGGACTACAGGTACAGCTGAGTCTTTAATGATAATGTTGATGAGTTCCGTCAGGTATGGGATCAAAACATCTTTACCCAGCAATATATGTTCAGCACACAGACCATCCACATCTGCAGCTTTTTTCCGTTTGAGTTTCCTGATAGCCGCCGTAACTTCATTTCTAGAGGTTTGGCGTGGGTTTATCCTGGATAGATTCAAGCAAGCTTTAGATGGTTTTGATTCCATCAGAAATCTCTTCCTGGAATATGTTGTCATAATCATTATTGTTGGCAGGAGTGGCAAGATACTCGAAGTGATTAGCCCAGGCTTCTTGGACCTCGTCTTTGTTGGTTAGGAGGACATTATTCACCAGCAGCTTAGATGTATTTGTTTTGTCTGATTTCCGATGTCGCTTGATGATGCTATAAAAAAAGCTGATCATCCTCTGAAGATGCCTGCATGAAGTCATCAGCATATTGCTCAGCTCTCATTGATGCATTTAGTCTTCAAAATACAAACATTCTATGAAATTAACATAGATGATTTATTATATTGAAATATTGAAATGAAACTTCTTAGGCAGGGGGGAGCTCAAATTAGTTTGGGTAGGGAAGAGCCGCTGAAAAAAATTAACAGAAATACCAAGACTCCTAGTTTTGAGAAAAGGGCATCTGTCCAAAGAGCTCAAATTTGGTGTCAAAAGTGTACATTATTGGTTGTATTTTGCACCACTTTGTGCTATTTTTTACGTAATTTTTCCAAATTTTTATGAGATTCCCAAATTTGGTGTAAATTTTTGAAGATATATAGACTCATCAAAGTACCAAATTTTGCAGTAAGGATCCATTGCAATAATAGGCCATTAGACTGATACTGAAATAATTTGGCTAACATTTTCATCTAAATTTTTGAATTCTCTAAAACATAATCTTTCCTCCTTGAGAGCCCGGGGGCACTCAAATTCAAAAGTGACGGGCATGTGCGGACCTCATTGACTAATCAAGCGGCATTCAGTGTAGGATTTCGGTCAAAAAAGGGGGTCATTCAGTGTGAGAATCAAACAAGGCGGTTCTCGTACCACTAGTGTCGCCTATAGCTAATTGCTCCATAACCCGACTCCTAACTATGAGTTTTCCTATGTCAAACTCATACTCCAGCCCAATACAACCTGCCTAATATATCTCTGTTATTCCAGTGTTTACCAAACTGACAGCTTGGAGTGGCCAATTATAATATATCTGTGTAAAAGCAATCAATAACTATATTGATCTGAGCTAGCTTAGCCACAATTGGCCATTAGCAATGACAAGACATTTTTTTATGAATGAAAGTCACACATTTGTCATTTTTGGAGGGAATTTGAGAATTGCCTCTGCATGCTGGGAGAATAATGCAAATTACCAAAATGGATGGCATGTAAACAAACATTTTTACAGTGTCTCTGATGCTTACCCTGGAAATATCTCGTTTTTTTCACTTGTGAGGATTGATTAAAATATCAGTGATAATTCATTTCTTAAACATGTTTCATCCACGATTCCAAGACCTTGTTGCATTTGTTCTCATATATCAAGAGATTTCCGGAGGAATTTTCAGGACTCAGTGAACTTGTATGAAACATGTTTCAATACAGTGTTTTCAATGAGAGACGTGTAGGAACGAATTGTCTTCAATGTACCATAACCCTTGACCTAAAATTAAAGGTTTTAATGCATTTTCACTCCCTGAATGTGAAATTTTGGGCCAAACATCATGGTATCTTTGTGGGTTCGAGCTCCGGGTCGGGCAGTTTTCGTCTCCTTGGGCAAGAAACTTTACTCTACTTGCTCCGTGCCTTGGTCGGACAGTCACATAAAGCCGTGGGATTCCTGTACGACCGAAATGCACTACTCTGGAGAACCTTGCTCCGATTTGAATGAATAGGCCTATTTTTCTCCAATTTTGTGCCAAAATATGACTGGTTTTGGCAAAAATGTTCCTATACAATGGAGGACAATTTCAAGGTTGGATTTTTGCATTTCTGACTTCAGATTCATGAAATCTTCATAAAATTTTAGATTGGGAAACACAATTTTCTATATTTGAGCAAACCTTTTATTTTCACATGTTTGTCCAAAAATGTAAGTCAGAGCTTGAACAGTGTCCCAAGTACCTAATTTATGCAAAAATTGGTAAAAAATTGTTTCTGCTTTTATCTTGAGGATATATTAAATGTATGGTCCAAAGTTGTGCCATCTGAAATTTGACCTAAAAATATATTAAAGTGGTACTGTACTAATTTGCATAATATATGCAATAATTGGTTAAAATGGGGTCTGCTTCATCTTGGTAACTGTACGTATCCTACATTCATGATCTTATGTGCAGTGGCGATAGAAGGTGAAAATTTTAGAGGTGGACGACTTTTTTTTATCAAAAAAATTTGGAGCAAAAATGGTCGGAGGAAAAATTATGTAATTTTTATGCGCGCGAAAAAATCTGTCAAATCAGCTAATTTCAGCTAAAAATTGTTTAAAAATTTGTGCAAAACTTGGTCAATTTTTGCTGAAACCTGACAGAATCTAAAAATGTGTGAAAAGCACACACAAATTGTTTTACTTTTATAGCGATAATGATGATCATACTGCTCAGAGTGAAATGTTGTTGCCGTTACTGTTTTTTTTTGTCGTGTAGTTCAATTTTCCATTATATAACTATCAGTTGTAAACAAAAATGTGCAGTGCCTTGTTGCCATGTCCAGGGTTCTTTACACCTAATTCAGTCAATCTAGAATCTTTGACTACTCTTTAAATCTTATCAATCGTGGGTGCTTGAATGTGATTTCATAATCCAGTCAATAATTGAACTTTGCTCTGAACCTACTTTTCGTTTGAGATTTGTACTATTTCACTCACTATCAACATTCCAATACTGATGCAGTGATAACACTGAGATTTATACATGGATTCAAACATGGTATTTTATTTGCGTCTGAGACAGAGAGAATTCGGTTCAATAATGGAATAAATTATTGGAGAAAATTTGAGTGAACAACACATTGTGAATGTGAATTTCTACAGATGGAATTTTTTTATTCAGCTTGTTTTATGTGAAATTTCATAAAGATTTGTTCTGCTTGATTTAATGCTGGGATGTTCTAGAGCACTTGCTGTTAGTTTACCAACATCGGTGTAATTCATATATTTGTATATGCCTCATGTTTACCTCTGATTCAGTAAAGGTGTCATCAACACTAATACATTGTTGCTTTGATTCAAATTCATTTTAAATCAAATGAAAATTCAATCTTTACCTGATATATGTGATCTCTATAATTTACATTTATGCAATTAATCTATTGAATGAGGTTTCTTTTCTCATGATTTTCTAAAAGGATATGTGTGTGAATCTTTGAATTTGCTGAGCACATTTTTATCATCACTAGCACTGTAGCAGGGATATTCACTGATAGAGAATTTGTGTGTAACTGATCACAACAGACGCAGTGCGTGCCAAACATGCCATCAGCATGGTGCGACAATGTGATCGAGATTACACTTCTCCGCAGATAAGAGAAACATGGCAATTCCTGCCTGTTAAGTCCCGCATCTTGCTGTATGTAGTGGTATGAATTTTGAGTTCTTTGACTTGGTTTAAATTGTTGATAAACTGCTTTGAGACCGGGTACATTTTGCAGTATAACTTTATAAATGTAGTTGTAAACCTGTTACAGATGAGAAGGTGCTTTTGGGGTCATAACTTTCCATGCATTATAAGAGTCAATAGTATATAAAATGGCATTGTATGTTGTGATCTGAAACCCTGGTCCCACTATGGCTCCAGATGCTTTCACGATGCATCAGGAGGCTAGAGCATTGCAAAAGCATCAGGAATGGTAATGGATCCAGGGCTTCAAGTATGTAGTGTCCTTGAAGTCCTCGATGCTCTCACGATGTCAGGCCGACTTCGTGGAGATGGTCTTGTGAACCTTTTGCGACGTTCTCCCAAAGCATCAAGACATCGTCAAGATATAGCCATTGCAAGGACAGCATTGACGATGAGCTTGTGATGCTTTGCAAAGTTATTATAGGAATTGTTAGAGTATCGGGATCATAGTGGGGCCAGGCCTTCAGCAAGACATTATTATACAGATATTAACTGCTTATGAGTGTGATGGCAAAAATATACCATCCTGAATTGAAAGATTGGTTGTTCCATTTCGTGGAAATATACCATCCCTCATTGCAATCAATCTTGCAATGAGGGATGGTATATTTTTACCATCACAAGAATATAAGCAGTTAATATTTGTGTTTTATAACTCATCTATAGATTCCTGCATGGAAATAGTAGATATCTTATCTACTATTTCCATGATTCTAGTTAGTTGATAACTCATTTAAGGTAGCTTGAACGGCTATTTACACATGTCAGAAAATGAGGTATAAAGTGAATAGTTTTTGGGAAAAGGAAACAAAACATATTTCCATTTAAAGAAAACCCTTCAATGGTAACATTTAATAAGTTTTATAATATTCGTCCAATTGCTTATGTTTTTCTTTATTTTTTGAAAATTCCCTAAAAAATCAGAGTTTTTGAATTTTCATGTCAAGAGGGAATGTGCTATGACATTCAAATTTTAGGGGCTGGTGAAGGATCTCAATAGCTAAATTCTCTCGTGGGCTTTTTGCCAGAAAGTGTTTTATTATCAAGAACAATGATTTTTTATCTCCTAAATTTATGCATATTTTCAAACACCTATAACATTTTCTAGAAACACTTTAATTTTAAAAGCCAACGAGAGATTGTTGCAAATTTGACAAGCTTTTATTTGACACCTTGTTTGTTAAAATTGAAGCATGGGAAGTGTGAATGAAAATTCTGAGAAATCTGGCTATTCAGTGTTTCTAGAAATTAACACAATAAAATTTGAGAAGTAGATACATTAGAAGTCTTGCATTCGTAAACAATGATAGAAATTTCTTAAAATCAAAATTTATGGCAATCTGTGATCAGTTTGCCATTCAAAGAAACAAAAAATAGTTTCTTTTGTGAACCACTGCCACAAAAAAAAAATTGTTTTGTAAATAGTATTATTTTCAGAAATTTGCCAAATTTTGTGCAATTTTCATGGTGGCCAAATTTGCCATGTACAAAGTCTATGGGAAATTGGAAAATAAAAAATAGCGTAACTCAAAAACGCTTTGACGGAAAAAATCAAAATTTGGAATACAAGTTTTTGTCATCATTCTGCACATTCTGTGAAATTTTGAACAAATTCTGTGCAGGACACCGTAGCCGTTAGAACCACCTTAAACTATTGTACTTGTAACCCATTATCCATGTAGCAGAAAGCAATATGTCCCTACTGTACATTGTTGTTTTCAATCCAGTATGATTTAGAGTCAATATATATTAAATGGATGAAAGTGATAGTAAAGACTATCAAACAGATGATAGTGATTGTAAAAATGACAAATGGTCACGTCAAGTGTTACAATCTTACCAATGAAATGACTAGAGTCTATGGATGAGTTATATAAAAACTTCTATCTGCCTATTTGGTACCTCCATTCGTCAACATTTGCTGAAAAGATGTGTTTTGATCCGATCACAATATTTAGGGAAGTCTGACCCAATCACCTCATGTGGGAGGTGGGCATTCAAGTCCATACAGAACCATTCTTTGGTTATAAGACATTATACTGTGCAATGTTCTATCACCTAAATAGAGCGCCATCACCAAATCAGATTTATAATTAACAAAATTAATGACTATATATATTATTGATACTCCACTCAATTATTCTTGCTTTTGACCTTGACTTTGATTTGATTGCTCCATGGCAACAGACATGGAGGATATTGCCAGGTAATTTGCATATTGATGAGATTCTGTGAACTTGACTTGCATTCATGTCACAGCTGCTGGCACCAGTAGTGTAGCAATGGTGGTGGTGGGGGAGGGAGGGGTTGGCAGGGAGGGAGGGGTTGGCAGGGAGGGACTCTTGATGAGAGGAAAATGAATAAAAGAGAAGTGAAAATTAGAAGGGCTGAGAATCAAAGCAATGCTATATACATGTTAGGGACCGTTCACAAACACTTGTAAGGGGGGGGGCCTGATGCAAAAAAAATATCACAGAAAATTTTCGGGGTCCCGTTTTCGATCTCAAAAAATTTAGGACCCCCCCCCCCTTTTTGCGACAAAAATTAGTGGTCAACCCCATAGAAAAGCATTTTACCGGAAAATTTGTGGTAATTTTTTTTCAGCCCCCCCCCACCTTACGAGGGTGAACAATTTTAAGGGCCCCCCTTTTGGCATCAGGCCTCCCATACAAGTGTTTGTGAATGGTTCCTAAGATTCTACCTTCAGGGTGCCCCTATCACCCATGACTTAAGATTTTTTTGACTGACTGGGTTTGTTTTGGTCTATATTGATATCCACCAAACATTTTTGCCATAAGTTGCATACTCTTCCTGATATGGTCATTTGTTGAATTAAATAGCACACTCAGAGAATGTAGGCAGTAGAATGTGGTCAGTTCATTGCAGACATAAGCTTACCCCCTCCAAAAAATGAAGGGTTGGGGTTTCCTGGGGTGTACTCACATTGACATGGTATAATACATGATTATGTGTCTGCCTTTAAGATGAGGTTTTCTTTGATTTTAGTACAGCCATGGGTGGGTTTTCAACACATATGAAAGTGCCCAATTTAGTGCCCAATTTATTTTTAAGGAAAAATTGGACCCAGTGTACACGTCCCATCCAGAATGTTAGGGTTAGGGTTTAGTAATAGTGTTAGGTTTAATTTAGGGTTAGGGTTAGGGTGTAGGGTTAGTGTTAGGGTATAGTTTTTGATGGGACCTAAAGTATGCTTTTTCCAAATTTTTTTATAAAAAGCACCCAATGTTGAGTTTTTCTCTCAAAATTTGTATATTTTGGGTTGGTCTATGAACCGATCGGCAAAAAAGTTTGTAAAGGATCTCAATCTAGGATTGATACATCACTGGGATATGTGAACAGTTTGAGAACTGATCATTGAGGTTTGTGCTCAAAAACGTTTGGTGAATTCTGAAATCAAATTAAAAGTCAAATATTTTTCAGTACAAGAGCCTTTTTCCCATTTCAAAACATTATTCCCTGTTTGTTGATTGTACCATCTGGTTTTAAGTCACATGATTTTTATGCAAAATTTTGCTAGAATTATCAATCATGTGATACTTCCACGTGTCGTCATTTATCAATTACCAATTGACCTTCAGCTTCAATTTGCGGAAAATTGTCATTTGTTGTGGATATTGTTTTATATTGATTAAAAAACAATATTTTTCTTGTTTAATCAATGTGCACATATATCTATTATAATAGCTACCGATAGAATTTACCGTATGACGTTTAAAAGCAAATGGATTTTATTTGTAATTGTGTTTTATAGAGCTCAAGTGGAAGTCATCATTTTGACCAGATCAGTGAAAAATGCATTTGTCGACATGGAAACAGGATTTATTTTAAAGTGGAAATTAACTATGCACAAGCAGCTGTTTGTGATGGAGTTGTTGTATTTGGTGCACTGATCGAGGTTTTCTCTTTTGCTTGAGATGATGTCCAAATTGTTGTCATGGTGTTTTTTATTTAAGTGTATGAGCTGTGGACAATGACTTTTCAAGTTAAAGATGATGTTCAATCAGGTTTTACTGAAATAATGCTATTGAAGTGCTAGTGGGATTGATGGGTGATATTTCCAATCACAGATTACTTGAATTGTATTTTACTTTGAAAAGTACATGCAGAATCTGATGTCTTTTTCTGAAGCTGGAAAATTCGTTCAAATCTTGTAATTTTAGGGAATCTGTTGACATAAAACTAATGGAATGTAAAATGATTATATATAAGATCATACACATTACATGATTTGTTTTTGGTAGGCCTGGTCCTAATTTAAATCTTGGATTTTGTGATGCTTATATGTTGGCATGGTAACAAAGATGATTTTGGTCAAAAACAATAATGTAAAAATTGTAAGGGTTTTATGACAATTGAAGTTGTCTTTATTGCAATGAATTTGTTACTCGGGTATTTTCTTAAAGTGTAGATTTCATTTACAATTGTTATTTTTGCAAACTGGATATTGTACCAAAGTTGGTGCATTTTATGCCAAGAATACATTTTGAAATTCAAGTTAGTCGCATATATGCTTCTGCAATACCGTTACTCTATAACAATTAGTAGATGACAATACAGCTGTGACGCTAATGGCTGCATATACATGGTGGTTTAGATGCCAATTATTTTTATTAAAATTGTGTGTACATAGAAGATGTGCATTGGAAGGCTCAAGGTCGGGTTCATTTGTCTCTCCGTTCAGACTGTTCATATTGTTATGATGTTGTTTTGATGTCGTTATTTCATATTCCATTTAATTTCTTGCTGGAAATGATGAATTTCATTTTGGACATAAATCTGAACTTCTTTGTCTTCATGTTGTCATGATATTTTGTTCAGATAGTAGTTTTTTTACTTTAAATGAATACAAGTATCATATGCTGTTTTATGTTGCTTATTGACTAGAGACTGAATTGAGATGGAGATGAACAAGTGAACTATTTTGATTTAAACAGGAATATATTTATATTGATGGCATTGATGATCAGAGCTGAAATAACATAGCATAAATTTGGAATGGTGTCTTTATATCAGACGGCAATTGTTTCAAATCCGAGATGTTCATCTGGACTAAAAGGAGAACATTTTGTCATGATAATGGTTAAAAAATTGCTAGGCTTATGGATACTTCAGATTGGAGATGAAATTTTTACATAACATGATCGACCCTCATCTGGGCTATTCTTGTCTGACCATAATAGCATTGACATTCACATTTTATATGGACTGTTGATCTTTGTACTCCATTATTAGTTTGAATAAATATGTCGGATGTTTTTATGAAATATGTCACTTAGCGTGATAATGTACTATGCTGATGGATTAAAGTGCTAATGTAAATTTCATGATGTGTATGTTTTTTGAAAAGTGTTTGCTTTGGGAAGACTGTCAATAAGGACGAAGTACAGTCTGGCTCAGATTTTTATATTGTTTTGTCTTTATTTTAATATTTTTTGCTTTTTTCTTGTTGTTAAAGAAAAAACATTTGAATGTGGCATTTACTTGGAGGGTGATAAACAATTCTCTCTTATGCAACTCTCTTTAGAAGTGATTAAGTCAAATTTTTAAGCAACATAAGCTTTTGTTACTTATAAAAATAGGTTAAGTGATTCGTAAAAAGATGAAGTGACGTGTCAATGATGAACCCAGGCCTTGATGAAGCACTAACTTTTAACTGGATCTTATGATGTGTGATACCTCAGGAGGACAATATATAATGTGTGTTTGACATCGAGTCTTGTGATTATCTTGGTTGATACTCCTGAAATTACTGCAATATACTGCAAACTCTACAACTATGTCTTCCAAAAATCATCAGTCCGATGAAAAAAGAACGATTCCTCCCAAACCGACAAAACTTCAAGTCGTCAGTGAACTTGTTAAAAGTGTCGATGATGTGGATAAAGGCAAGGATGCGGATAGTCGGGTGGAAGAGGGTTACGGTACTGATGATGATGAGTATGGGGATGCGTTAGATGGGTATACATCGCCTCTTAATGATGCGCCGAGTTACTCGTCATATTTGACTTTGGTTCCTGAATATGATGATGATGAGGAAGGTAATTCAGAATTACACAGCAAAATTGCAATCTATTTGCTGAGCCAAGTCTGGACCATTCATTTTGATTCATCGCCCAGATATACATGTATCAAGATCTTGCATGAGCAAGCAATATATTTGCTCGTATTCAACTATTCAATTGCTCGTATTCAACTGTCACAGATATGCATGGCTTAGTTATAATTGCTACAGATTAACAGGCCTAAAATTTTGTCCATTCATAGTATACCGCAACTGCAATGAAGTGTACTATTTGAATCCCTTTGAGCTAAGAGTTAATTTGGCACACTTCGCAGGTCAATGTTCCTATAAAGTTACATAAATTTTAACCTGACTTGCGTCAAAATGTTGTAAGAAGCGGGTAAATTTACCGCACTACATTGCAGAGTGGCTTACTATGAACATACCTTTTTTTTAAGTACCTATCATGATAATATTGTCTTTTATACATTTTCATTGTTATCAAGTCAAAATTTGAATTAGGTCCAATCTGCCCTGTTGAAACTTAAGTGCGTACAAACAAAACTCAGGCTGTGATTTACATATAGCCCAACATACCTTTTGAGGTACCATTTAGTCTTGGGCAAAAAAGCTGGAGAGTTTGTCTGCCCCATAAATTTGTCTTTGCTCTTCAGTATATGGCAATACAAATGCACAATTTGAATTGGACCCAATATGCATCCTTGTGGATCACCACACTTTTAAGTGCAATTAGTATGCATGCAAACTCAAGCTAGCTATGTCTACATGCCCCAATTAACATTCAAGCCGGTGGGTTCAATTTGCTTTACCTGTGACATTCTCTTGTTGTTTAGCATGATCATACAAGTACAAGATATAAATTGAACTTGCTTAGAATTTTCAATTTCCATAAGCTCGTAACTTCTTGTCGAATCAAATCTAGTCTACTCCTTTCAAGTGTGCATGCAAATTAGACCTGTTAAATTCCTAACTATCATCCATGCCATAGAACCCATATACTAACCCATGCATGTTGTTCCTATATCATTTCCCTCTAGAGCTAATTCCATCCGCATTTTGTTTTATACATTTTTCTTTCTGAAATAGATGAACCTTTATCCTCACCAGATTCGGCGCCATTATACGACAACTCTGCAGCGACGACACCTAGCGATCTACCCAGCCCTACAGCAAGTGAGATTGAACAGAATGAGGAAGAGAGGGAAAAGTTGGCAGCAGAACTCACAGAGGTAATATAATAATTCCCACATATTGCGCCTTTTCCGTGGACACAAAGCGCTGGCCATTATTATTACGCCGTAAAAAGAGAATCATCAGAACCATTTTGCCTTCAACTAGGCGATTTGCAGCCATTGACCAAGGCAAGTGCACTTATCAGCTGTTAGGTTGTGATAATCCCCTAAACAGCTCCCCAGTGTGCTCGGGTTTAAGAGGCAAGTGTGATAAAAGTGATTTGCCCAGGTTCACAACACGTTTGCACTAGCGGGGTTGGAACTCACAACCTTCTGATCATGAGTCCTGCACGGTCCGCCTGGCCAGACATGCCCAGGTAGGCTCAGTAAAGTTTGTCTCAAGCAGTCATATTTTATTTGTTTGTCTTCTTGGTGTGTTCTGATGTAAATTGTTCACATTAGGAAGGATTGTAAACGAATAGCAATGTAAGTCATCAGGATTTTTGGGCCTAGAATGTAGTTTCCATTTTGAATTGTATTTTTCATGTGTGTGACTCGTCAGATCAAAACACAGCACTTGTTGCCCTGCACTTGTGTCTCAATTTGTGTGAAATCAAGCATGCAGTAGCATCATTTTGTATTTAAAGGGAGTAATGGTATGCTATCTCAAGTATTATTGTTTCACATAGACCCGGACTGACAATCTGAACCAAGCCACCGTGAAACCAAAGGTTGTTACAAGCATAAAGACAATGGAATCTACGCTTCCAATCAGTAATTCACAGTACTGACATGTACTGCGACAGCGCACGCGCCTGGAAAGAGTTGTATATGTGCGTGAATGCGCATGCAATTCTGGTATGCAAGGCTCTTAATTTTCATGTCTGTCATGTATTTGAAACAACAATAGCTAGCCTTGATTCGACTGGGAACAATCGTTATGTTCTGCATACCCCATTGAATTACCAAATCTACACACAAGTGCAGGACGCCAAGTGTTGTGTTTTGATATGACGAATCACATTTTCATAAATGCTTCCTTGATTGTTATTAAGCATAGTAAGGTTCATTTGGAATGCCTGAAAGAATTCTGCACTAGGTTATCCATGCCATAACTGCTGCTTCACCAAATCTGATGTTCAATTTGATACTGCCTAAACATCTCAACTTCCATTAAGCTCTATATTGCTTGAGCATCATAAATACCATTGCAATTGATGCATTTCTGATGTTTCTAGTCACCCTCAAATTAGTGTATAATAGTATGTAACTTATTTGTACTTATGGGTTGTCTTTGCAGGTTGAATCCGACATTGTCACGCTTCGACAGACACTCAGATCGAAAGAGATGAGGCAAAAAGAGATCAGACGGAAGCTAGGAATGACACCCATGCATAGGATTAAAGAAGATGTGAGCACAGGATGGAATAAATTACAGACATCTACTGCGTAAGTATGAACTGACAGACTGATTATATGTGAGCTATAACTTACACTAAAAGAATTTGAAATTTCAAGTTTTCCTGAAACCAGGGATGATGCCCATGCATAGGTTTACAGAAGAATGTGAGCATTGATGGAATAAACTACTCATCTATTGCGTAAGTGTACTGATTGAGAGTATGATTAATGTGAGTTAACTCAAGAAGTTAAACATTGGAGTTCACCTCGTTAACAACTTATCAATGATCATTAAAGTCTTCTAAGTAAAGGGTACTATTTTTTTCTCAATTTTAATTCTTATTAGAGTTAAGCCATTTTGAAACTCCAATCATTTTCATTTTCTATTACTTCTCTAAGTGCAACTAACAAAGAATAGCATGACTCACAGAATAGACCTGCCCACTACAAGAGTGAATGCATATGATGTCGTTAGGAAAAACGGCCACATGGTAAAATCTACAAACTTCAATGATTTTCCTTTTTTGACAGAAATATTACTTGTCTTATGATCTACGCAAAAAACATTCACATTTTTTAACCCTATAATGTTACCTATTTTGGTATGTCTACACAATGTGATGTAAATAGGTGGAGATCCGTTAAATGAGTAACATGTAGGGTTCAACAAGAGATTTGTATTAAAACATGGTGAAACCTTCCCTCCTTATAAGTGTAGCCGTCATAAACACGAGGATCAATGCACCTATATGTTACTTATATTTTCATATACATCTCCACAATGTTATTTGATGTGGACGAGTCCTGATCAAAAATGTTACAAATTGAAATTTAATTGGCCATAAATAAAATTTTCTCCAAGGGTTCTTGTTTCAGTCATAATTGTAAAAGCTCCTGGAGAAAATTGAGATGTTTTAACTTGACTTGTGTTCCAACAAACCCAGATCTACCCTATTTGATAATGTTGCATACCTATTGATATTTTAAAACCAGACTGTTTTATGTTCTTCATTTGCAAACATTACCTTTTCATAGAACAAGGTAACTGCACTTGATGTGACATAGCATATAGGGTGTTCAACTGTTGAAAGACAATGTTCTAGTTTGGCTATCATTGGAATCTGCATGTAGATTAGTTGATATGCTGTGTGTGTGACAGAATCAGTCTATGGCAAGCCAAAAGGTTCATTACTTATGACACTTTGCTTTTAAAAGCCTGTTATTTATTTGACCAATAGCATTTTGACTCAATGACAATGAATGAAGTGGCAATGTATTGATAATAATTAGCAGTCATTTGCAATTCGTTAACTACGAGTTGGTGTCATGATCATGAGAGGCGCATGTAGCCTAGTGGTGTCAGCCTTCAACTCTTTACAATTGGGTGAAGAAATCTCTGAAATCAAATGCTTTGAGCAACTCTTATTCCTTGAGGAATGCATGCTTCTCTTGACCCATTTGTCAAATCGGTACGAGCTTCCTCCAATGCTGGTACGGTAACAGGTTTGTGGTATATGAGAAGTTCTGATCCCATCACTGCAAAAATTAGAATATATTGAAGTCTGACCTGAACACTTTAAATATAGTTAGGTAGATCCCCAGCATGAGTGTCACGTTGGGTATATATGCATTTTTCTTGATGAAACTGGTAGTTGAGAGCGTGTACTTTAAGAAACTGGATGATGCCAAAAATTCACGCTTGAGCAATTGTTGTTGTTGCGTCAGAAGCCACACCCTCTTTTTCAAATACGCCTTATATATGAGAAATCTGATTAATTGGTGTAAACATACCGTATTTGATATCAAATTAAAGCTGAATGGAATATATACTGCAAATACCTTATAATGTGCTTCAAATTCAAAATGGCCGCCAAAATTGCATATTTTCATAAATCAAACGAATAAAATCTGTTAATATGTCCAATATCGTAAATTTTCACTAGAGTAAGCAAGTTTGTATAAATAATATCATTATTGTTCTAAACATTGACCGTTCAATTATTTAAAAAAATAAACTGCCGCCCAAACAACGCAAGAATTGAGCACTAGTATGCTTTGGTGCATAAATGGAATTATATAAAACATCACTGAAGTCAATAAATATTCAAAATGATCAATGTATAATGATGTTACATGATGCAACAGAAAACATATTGTCCCATAATAGGTTCTATTAGGGTTCAAATCCAAAAAAGTATACATATTGAGGTTCAAAATGGCTAAAAAGTATATTTCTATACACCAAAATGAATTTCAAAAACGCATTAGCGCAGCATTAACGATATTAAATATCCCAAGCAACCCATGTAAATAACTTTAAAGGAATCATGTGTCCCCAAATTATTTCCCACGAAATTTGAAAATCCAAAATGGCCACCAAAATTAGGTTCAAAATGGCAGCAAAAGAATCCTTTAATACGAGGAAACTGGTTACAGTGACATTAAATTTACATTAAAACAGAAATTAAAATATTCTGTTTACAAATTAATGAATGAATATTGCTTTAGGAGCAACAAAAGAGACATACAGACCAAGCTCCTATAATAATAATAATAATAATAATAAATCGCATTTATATAGCGCAAAATCTACAACAAACTCTAAGCGCTAAAACAAAAACACAACAAAAACAGAAAAAAAAA
>JXSR01S019166.1:1284-36029 GCA_000969725.1 Ophiothrix spiculata | reverse complement strand
TTTGTAATTTAATATAATTTGAAAATATTTAATACACTATCTTTCCAAATAGCGACTTAAAAATTTTCTGGGCCTCGTCAAACCCCGCTATGACGGCCCACCCTAACCCCTAATTTTGTCATCAAAATGATCGCAAAAGATGTAAAAGAGATTACCCAAATGCCCGGGGTCGGTTGATTTTGCGTTTTTTATGAAGCGGGGGAAAACCTTACGGGAATTGCAACCCCTCCCTCCTGGGAAGGCGAGGGTATTTTGATTCAGACATTTAATAACACATATCGGTCTTTGGATTGTGTTAAAGAAACTGATTCCATAAATTGTACGTTGAAAGTCCAGTCACTGATAAAGCAAAATGACTATAAATACTGAAAAAAAGATGAACCGTTTCAAAATGACGGCCAAAAGACATTTTGTATGTTGAGTCAAAAATATGCCGCCAAAAATTCAATAGGTCAAACCTATCTGATCAGATAGTTTTGTCAACATGTGATCTAGGATGATTGTTTGCTTTCTTGACGTTGGGCGCGCGAAATCAACCCCATATCACCCAGGGGGCACTAAAGTATAATGCTGCAGGCATAGCATGACTAAGAACAAATGTGAATTGGTGTAGCTGTTGAGGACAGAAGGGTGAATCAGGTGACACCGTTTAGAACTGGTTTAGGATATCAAAATCAGCTCATTTTAGCTCATTTTTGAGTATTAGGGTATTTTTCAAACCCTAGTGTTAAAACGGTTATGGTAAATTCTCAATTAAGGTTGTGAATGGGGAAAAGGGTTAGTTTCAGAAACATTCACCCTTTAGTGGGTGTAGTGAAAAAACTGTGCTCAGGCTATAGGCTGCAACATTATACTTGAGTGGACCCCAGGAAATCGCCAACTTTCTCTTAGCATTGCCCTTTCATTTACAAAAAAGATCGAAATAAATATTTGAATATATCCCCTGGGTGGAGGGCCACTCAAATTTGAGATTGATTGGGTTGTGCCAAATTAAGAAGTAAATCAAGAGGCATTCGGTGAAGGATTTCTGTAATAAAGGGGTCATTCAGTGTATTAAAATATTTGAAAATTAGGCTTTGATGAACTGCCTCTATAGTTCACATTTTTCTCATGGACATGATGGAAGAGGACATAGTAAGATATTAGAACCTTTTCATACCTGGCTTCCAATGGGTTTTTTGTATGGGGTTTTAATGAGAGGTTTGGTTTAAGTGATGAAACATTGAACATACAACTCGTATAAAAATCAATTTGCAGCAAGGCATGGTGCGAGGTTTCCGATATCTTGTTTTGGAACTTAGAAAATAGTACTTGACTTGAATTGTAAACTAATTAAAACCGCGATTTTAATAATACCTATATAGATTTCAACCATCCGATTACTCTGACACCCTATATCGTATACTAATCCGCTATAGAATCTTTACCATTTCAGCCAAAGTTTAGGCAAACATACCAAGGCTGGAAGAACAGAAGTAGTTACAATCATAATGGTTGTTTCCTCAGTATTAATATCGCTTTAAATCACAGGCTATGTCGAACTAAAGTAATTGATTATTCTAATATTCCGTCTAGATCTAGCGTTTCCGCAATAGCAATTCATAGACCTTTCTAAGTAGGCCTACCCGTTCAGGATTTTAAACTAGCAGTCACACAGATCCAATAGCTTTGATGTGTTCGGCGGATTCGTCTTCGGCAACCTTTAACTAGTATTGACTAGAGTATCGTTTTGTTTGAATGGATATACTGACAAAGGCAATCTAAGCCTGTCAATCTATATATATTGTAGTAATTTGCAGTATATCATTCTGTGATGGTGGTGTGCCAACATCCAAAGTTTTCAAAATCCTAAATTTGTAGCTCCGATGCATTTACCGTTAAAGGATCAAATAAACCTTCTAGAGGCAATTTAATAATGAAGAGAAACAATGCAATCAACAATAATTATATTGTTTACCCTTCACAGGTTTAGAAACAAATTATTCTATTAGATTTGACACTAGAAATACTGTTTTTCACTCCATTTCTGTTTTCTTCCGGAGAAATTAAAGTTGGTTAAGAAATGCAATTTTCTCTAAAAATCAACAAATTCAGGGGGCCCTTGAGCATGAGAGCAAAAAAAAAAAAAAAAAAGGGGGGGAAAAAAAAAAGGAAGAAAAATGAATATTGTGTTGGATTTTTTAGTCGGGGGGGGGGGGGGGGAGGGGGGAGGAGGATGTCAAATATCTAACATATTTTTGACATTAGCAGTCACAGCCACTTACAAATCATCGATATTGGTGTGTATGGGGCCCTCAGTTTAGGCCTGGCCCAGGGCCCTTTAAAAGGTACATCCGGCACTGACGAGGGGACACTGATGTGTGTATGGTAGAATAGTTGCAGCTTCAGCCTAGCTCCCATGTATGCCATTTTAGGGAAGGGTAGCAGGCACTGGCAATTTGGTCAAGGTTGGGTGTCTAATTTTTAAGTACAACATGCAAAAATGTTGGTCTAAAGAACCTTTTTTTATTAAATATAGTCCAAGGAACTGAAATATTTTTAACATTTATATACAAGCTTAATGAACCAAAAATTGGGTCTAAATAGTGCATAAAGTTTTCACGAACATTTTTCTCATGTAGTCTGGACTGCTGCACATAATTATTAAAGTGTCCTACCCATTTATAAGATTGAACCATTTCAAATTTGAAAATGACTTTTACTCACTTGTTGACCACAAACACTTGATTTTTCTTTGCGGTGGCTAAAGGGGATTTGCCAGTTTTGAGGGGAGCTGAGTGGTAAAAATCTTTAAAAACATGCTAATATTACATGATTTTTGTGATCTTTGCGGGGGCTTCTGCCCCCAAAGCCACCTCTCTTGGCATGCTAATGACAAAAGTACAGTTCCCTCTCCTCTCGGGTTAACAGATGAATTACACAATTGCGCTGCCCAGCAGATTAATGTTGGGCAAAATTACATTTACTTTTCAGTCCATAAGAGAATCAGTTTTGCATAAATATGCTTTTAAGGTGTACTTATTGGTTGGTTATCAGAATTTTGGACCGTGCATCCATACATACCCATTTTTTATCTCGGCACCACTCCCCCTGGTTTCATCAATTGCCGTGATTGCTTGTCTAGATATTTGCTTAATTAATGTCACGATTTAGGTTGATTGTTCATACAGTATGTAAATTAACTACATATGTACTTTCTAATCTGTCTTTGAAATGATGATGAAGAAATTAAAGCTTGAAAAAATGCTGATTTCCAAACGATCACATTTTTCATGTTTAATTCCATGCAAAGTTACTATACCAGAATATGTTTCATTAATTTTTTTACTAATTCTCAAAATTTATTTCACTGTAGTTGCAGTTTGTATACTTTTTGGAATTGTGGTTTGTGTAAAAATTAGAGTGCTATATCGCAAAATATTGAGTATGCTTGATTATTTTGTTTGATTTGTTCTGCAGAACGTTCTTGATATCAGCTAAGCTTTTTTTGCATATCTGATTTCAGAAGTACGTAACATATTCGGATATCCCAAATGTACTGGTGACATTTACCAAAAAGTTTTTTCTTTTCTATTGAGGTCCAAAAATTGAGCATCAGATACCACGCAACAGGTATCTGCATCCACATTTGCTTATTATTAGAAAGATGGTTTGATGATTAAACTCAAAGTAATTCGTTTTTATTTCAGATACAAAAAGACCAGTTTAAGAGTGCAAGAGTGGAATGCCAATATAGTAGCATCGTCTGCGTAAGTCCTGGTTACGGCACAGATTCACCTTACTAGCAAACTACCGGAACTATGTGCATGCATTTTACTGATTTTCTCAATCTTTCTCCCACCAGATGAATATTGGTTTCATAGAAAACATATCAGGTATTATAACTGCAACAAAAGTGATTTTGATGGTTGACAATTTTTAGTTTGTTGATGATAGTGGAAAAGTTTAAAAATCATTTTAATTTAATCTATGGAGCACTCCTTATCATAGACTTCTTGCTTAATTACAATGTGTTCAGCTAAATATGATATTGTCCATATTGAACATCACTTAAATACTTTTGAAATGGGTTTAAGAGCTTTAGGGTTTTCACAAATTGTAAAAAAACCCATAAAACCAAAAACTAAGGCGTGTGATATCTGACATGTTTTCCATTTTCTTCATAGTGTATCTCCAACTTACTGCCTTTGGTCATTTTCAGCTTTCTCTGATGTCTATAATTTCTTTATTTCAGATCACTGGATGTGGTTTCCAATTATGATGACTTCTTTACTTTTATACATTTCACAATTAGGCGATAAGAAAAACAACAACCCTGTTTTACGGTGGGCGGACCTTTCAAGTAGGCTTGGTTGGTCAGGCAAATTTTTTTCTTCAATTATGTTTGTACCTAAAATAACTCAAAAATAAAAAAAAAATAAAAAAAAAAGGGAGAAAAACTGAAAATTTCTACAAAGGAATTTTCTAAGAAAATGGTAACCCTTATTGTTAAATTTTCACCAAAAAACGACTGATTTTAAACGATTTTGGCAAAACTAAAAAAAAAATCTTCAAAAACGCAAATTTATGGTTGGTCGGGCCGGTAAAACAGGTTTTTTTTAGTCGCCTTATGGTGCATTCAGATTTGTTCTGGTTTCATTGTTTGATGCATAGTTGGATACATACAATGTATGCCAATATTCAGTCTTCAAGTGACTTGCTCAAGTAGTGTCCTTAAAGGAGCCCTGTCCGATTGGGTCAGCATTTTTTCAAACTTTCTGAGATTTTGGTACCAAAATGTTCCTCATATTTTCTGATTGCCCATGTAAAATTTTACGACTGAAACATGTTGCGTTTTGGAGATATAAATAAAAATGTGTTAAAATTATTAATATTATGGTAAACCATAATATTATTTACACAGTAAAGTAGAGGCAAATGAAAAATACAAAATTGCTCATAAAATCGAAATGGTCTATCCGATTTAACTGAAATTTAATTTGAAATTGAAGCATCTTAAGTGATAAACTTTCAAATGACAGTGAAAACTAAAATTTGAAAAATCGGACCATGTACCTTTAAAGATTGCTGATCAGTTGGATGTCTAGCATATTTTTGTGATGAAATCGACAGAATTCTAAATGCACAATTAATGTTCAAGGGGGATTGAGTAATACTTGTTTCTTTTTCAAATTGTGAACACACAGAAATTGTGAGAAAGGGAACTAGGTTTTTTGATAACAATCCTTGGAATGGGTTATGGTTATTTCTCCAAAAATGGCCTGGGAAAACTTTGAAGGGGTTTTAAGGTGTTTTCTTACAGATGCAAAATCTCCATTGATTTTCTTGAAATTTAGTTTTGGGTAGGTTTATTTGTGCTGATAACAAATCTAAAATTGGAAAAAATAGGTCTCTGTGCTTATTTGTTATATTCAGGCATTTCAAAAATTACATGTTTTCCCCAAAATTCACCTGATTTACCACAAAGAGTATAGAGGAACTTAAAGCTTGATAAAGTTGATCATTGTGTTCTTGTAAAATAGGAAATGCTCCATTGATTTGTTTAATATTACATGTACATATAAAAAGTAAGGTAACGTTAAAGGGGGTGGCCTGTATTTCACAGGTCGGAGTACCCATCTCTCTTACGAAACGTTTGAACCAGACTCTACAATTTTTTATGTTAAAGCATTTTTTGCATATTTCAAAATACTGAAATAAAATAATAGGTTCACTGTATTAGTTTTCAAGAAAAATGACAAAAATTGGCATTTTTCAATAAAATTTGATTACAATATACAAAGTTGGTGGCACATCTGCTTCTGCATGATTTCCTGCATATATAATACGCAGCGATGTGGCACGTGATTAACTAAACGCGTTAGTAAAGCATGCGTTCAATGTGCATTGAGATTTGCATACGCAAAACGGGTGCAGACTTTTATTTTTGAATTTTTACTATTATGAAACAAATTATTATCCTGCAATTGAAAAAAACAAACAAAAAAAGTGTTGTGAGAAAACACCTTAAGCCTGAAGCAGCACCCCCATCTCTCCATTTCCAACTTGGACATAAAATCGATGTAGTAAAAACTCTTGTAGCAGATATTGATGATAACTCTACTTGACTTCCTTTTAGTGCAGAGCCACTCATCTGATATGATCATATGTGATGCCATCATGAAAAAACTGTTAAGTGAGACTGTCCATCCCAAATCAGCCGTAAATGCAGCCTCTTGCCCTTTTCTTTTTTTAAATATTATATCATATCATATCATTTTATTTGCCAGTAAAAACACACATGTAGAAATATTGCACAATATCAACAATTACAGTACTTTGTAAGTACTGTAATTGTTGATATTTGCAAAGACCAAGTTATAAGGATTAAAATGAAACCTCAATGAAATTCACTGGATTATCAAAAGTCTTGAGAGTAATGGTCCATCAAAGGTTGTCAGGGAGTTAAATGTATAAACACGTTCAAAGATCGGTAAGCCCTATATTTTCTATTCATTGTTCTCAAAATTAAACATATATATATTTCATATTTCTGATCATATTCTTGAAATGAAACTTTGCTGAAGTTTTAAAGTAAGCACAAAGATTGTAAATCTGTAAAAAAAATCAATTTCGTCAAATTTTGACCTAGACATTTTCACCTGTAGAAGTTTGCTGCATTTAAAGCTCGTTTGAGATGGACGGTCACATAGGGAAACCTACACTAAAGTTAGACTCTGCTATAATGTTTGTTGTATCTGACAATTGTTGTAGGTGATGGTGACAAGGGTTATAATTTCAACTTTTATTCCTTGAAACTACTTTGGTTCTCTACCTAGGTAAAGATGAACAGAAGCTATTCTTTCCTTCTAATTTTCCATATTGGAGAGCTGATCTTTCAACATAAATGTCATCTTCATGTGGTATTTCTTTTCCCTGTATACATATCAGTTCATAACTATGCATCAGTAAAACTTATGAGGCCTGTGCAAACTAGGGTTTTTTTTGCCAGCTTTTTGTTTTCTTTTTGGTGAGCTTGTGTGGTCTAGTGGAATAGTGCAGGACTCCGAATCGGGAGGCTGTGAGTTCTAGCCCGGCTACGGCCAACGGGTAATGTCCTTGGGCAAGACATTTAATCTAGATTACTTTGTCGACCCAAGTGCATTTCGGAGCTGTTAGGGGAATATTACAATCTAAATTTTGATAGGTCGGCATCTTAAGATTGCGATTTAGTTGAGGTGTAATGATTGTGAGGATTTCCTAATAACAGCGTAACAACGTTAACCCCATCACTACACCAAAAACTGTGAAAAACCACCCAAAAGGCACTGCAGGCACGAATATGTATATCTTGTCAGTGCAAGTCCCCCCCCCCCCTGGGCTTTCCCAATCCTGATAAATCTGCTCTAAGATTTGTAGACTGCTTGTTCAATAATCAACCCAATACATTATATTCATGTCAACAGCATTTAGTCTCTTCAATTACATGATTAATAAGAAATGTTTGCTAATGAGGTGGTATACTACACGATGCATTAAATACTAAGTACAAAAACATTTGGTAACTATAGCATTCAAACAACAAACCTTCGACACTCGGGGGGGGGGGGGGACGGGTGTGCCGGGGGGGAGATTTATCTTGTATGAAAAATTACTACTGCTTTTCAAATTGTTTAGTTTATGAGAGCCCATCCTTTTCTCCACCCTATATACTCATCATAAAACATTCTAAACCCCCTTTTCCTGGCAAGTTTTTATGCTTAAATTGCAGAAAACAGACACCACTCTTTCCTTAAAGGGGCAATTCATGATCCACTTTTCATCCTCAAGGTCACCTCCATCAAAAGTGAGTTTTTTAGATAGGACGAATCCTTGACTGGTATATATTATGATCCCCAAACCATTCTTTCAAATGTGCTTACATTTTTGAGAAAAGTGAGAAAATGTGTCATTTTTTAATTAGGCCTACTGTCGGGCCCGACAGTAATTACAGCACATCAGTCTATGGAGATTTTTAAAATACTGAAAAGCTCATAACTTGAAAACGAATGGTCGGAATCAAGTGAAAATTTCAGCATGCATTTATGTTGTAATCTTCTTTCCATTTAGCTAGAAAACAAGTGAGGTTATTGTCACATCAGAATCATGAATTGCACCTTTAACCTGATATAACTTCGCAGTGCAACATTAGATCATCAATCCAATGTTTGCCCTTAAAGTTTTGTTCAGGGTTTGGGACAAAGAGCCGACCCCTTCCCCTCATCCTCCCTATATGTCAATCACAGAGACACACATCCATCAATGGAATAATACTTACCTTAAGCATGGGGCTATAAATTAATTTTAATTTATAGCCCCATGCCTTAAGGAAGACTTCTTTTTCTCGGCAAGATTTTGTATTAAAGGATTGAGACCAGAGAGCCTACCCTTCCCCTCTCCCAATATAAACATCACAGTACAACATTATATCCATCAATACAATAATAATTACCCTATTAAGAACACACCTTTTTTTCATGGCAAGATTTTTCTTCAACTTTTGGGACCAGAGAGCCCACCCCTTCCCCTGCCCTCCCTATATGAACATCATAGTGCAACATTATACCCGTCAATGCAATATTAATTACTGTATTATGTGCCTTTGCTTTTCAGATTCTAATGAATCTTATCATCAAATATCGCCGAGTGAAAATATCATGTTTCTAATCAAATCTGTGACATATTTCATTTGTATTTTTGTTGTTATATTGGTACCTGTTAAAAGATTTATGTGATAAATTAAAGGCACAGCCCATGATCCTGATGAATTATACATCCTTTTCTATCTGCTCATAAATAAAGATATTAGAGCTAGTCCTAATCAGAATGAATCAGGCTCAAAAAAACTTAAATTCATGCAAAAAAAATTTAGTTGATTCTATTTTTTTTTGAATTAAGGAGTCTGAAAACCTTGTTAAAATTATGAATAGGTCAATGTGTTAGTAATTTCTTTTGGCCCAACAATAGTCAACTCACTAGATGAACTAGGGCCATATGAAGGAATGTAAGCCAAGGGGGCCAACACATATACCGTCGATAAATTCATTTTTCGTCCCGATGTATATACTGTCAATTTGATTGTAATGCGCATGTAGCGTAAACAAAATTTGCGATTTTCAGCCAAAAATCGATATTTGTGCTAAAAATTGACTACAAATTTACAGGACAGTAAAAGTAGTAAAATATTATATCATCCCGATTTGTTGATATTTGTTCCGCTAGCGTTCCGCTTTTTTGAGCCGGGGGGGAAGTGCCCCCCCCTGCATGAAAGTTTTGGGGTTTGTATTATATACCAGTCAATTATTATTATTAGCTCAAAAACTCAATTGTGAACATTTTTCAATTGAAAAAAAAAGTCAAAAAAAAAAAAAAAAAAAAAAAGGACAAAAGACACATTTTTTATTAAAATTGATTGATTTAAAAAAAATCTAAAAGTGATTTAAATCGTGATTTAAATTGGTGATTTAAATCAATGTGATTTTAATCAAACAACCTTGCGGCCCTGAGATGAACTCTGTGCCCTAAGGAGGAGCATTTGCACAGAGGACCAATCGCATAATGTGACTTCTGGACTACGGAGCAATTAGAGTAAAGTTTCTTGCACAAGGAAAACAAAGAGCACAACAAAGAGACATACGTTGTTTTACCAGGGCTTCAGTTCTATGCTTTAACCACTTGGCCACTTTCCCCTCTATAGACACTTTTTCATTTTTCTCAAAGAATGCAAACACTTTTGTAGCATAGATTTCAGATAAAAGTAAAAGATACCTGAAAATCAGAGTTTTCATAGAGATAAATGAGGGATAAATGAAGCTACAAATAGCAGATCTCCCCTTTTAATTAAGGTGGTTCTAACGGCTACGGTGTCCTGCACAGAATGTGTTCATAATTTCACAGAATGTGCAGAATGATGAAAAAAACTTGTATTCCAAATTTTGATTTTTTTCCGTCAAAGCGTTTTTGAGTTACGCTATTTTTTATTTTCCAATTTCCCATAGACTTTGTACATGGCAAATTTGGCCACCATGAAAATTGCACAAAATTTGGCAAATTTCTGAAAAAAATACAATTTACAAAATATTTTTTTCTGTGGCAGTGGTTCACAAAAGAAACTATTTTTTGTTTCTTTGAATGGCAAACTGATTACAGATTGTCATAAATTTTGATTTAAAGAAATATCTTTCATCGTTTACGAATGTGAGACTTCTAATGTTTCTACTTCTCAAATTTTATTGCGTTAATTTCTAGAAACACTGAATAGCCAGATTTCTCAGAATTTTCATTCATATTTCCCATGCTTCAATTTTAACAAACAAGGTGTCAAATGAAAGCTTATCAAATTTGCAACAATCTCTCGTTGGCTTTTAAAATTAAAGTGTTTCTAGAAAATTTTATAGGTGTTTGAAAATATGCATAAATTTAGGAGCTAAAAAATCATTTTTCTTGATAATAAAACACTTTCTGGCAAAAAGCCCACGAGAGAATTTAGCTATTGTGATCCTTCACCAGCCCCTAAAATTTGAATGTCATAGCACATTTCCTCTTGACATGAAAATTCAAAAACTCTGATTTTTTAGGGAATTTTCAAAAAATAAAGAAAAACATAAGAAATTGGCCGAATATTATAAAACTTATTAAATGTTACCATTGAAGGGTTTTCTTTAAATGGAAATAGGTTTTGTTTCCCTTTCCCAAAAACTATTCACTTTATAGCTAATTTTCTGACATGTGTAAATAGCCGTTCAAGCTCCATGATTTTCAATATGGTTGCAACTTTGAATAAGCCTGCATGATTCAATGTACAATTAATAAATTATGGATACCCTTGTGTCTACGCAATGTATTGAAATCAAAAGAAAACATACATTTGGGCAGCTAATGGGTAAATATAGTAGAAAATTGATATTTTCAATTTTATTTCTGGTGGTGATATTGCTATTAAGTTTTCTACTACATTCATTTCATACCGGGTTTGAAATAGTACCAGGAAACTATAATGGCTGACTGACAAGAGAAAATATATCAGCACTTTGTTTGATGGTCAACCGTAGCTGAACAATCATAAATCACGCTTTTCAATACAACTGTTTTATTCCAATGGTTATATTTCCATCCAAACAAATGAGAGTCAAGGAAAAAGTGACTCATATTTCAATCAAAAAATAAGCCAACAAACCTGAAATTTTGTGCTGTATATTTTTTTCAAGTTTGGCGAATTCTCTTGATAGCTATTTTCTTGACAACCAAAAATAATATCCTATTTGTTAAAACAGACAAATGAATTTATTTATTTCCCTTCAAATGTTCATTTCAAATATTAATCTTTCACTTCTAGCAGCTGAAACTTTAGGTATGTGTTCCAATCAGTATTCCCACTAAGGATTTTAACTTTGCGCCAAAGCGACAATTGAAAAAAATATATCTCACCTTTGCCAATTTCGGAAAAATCACCTCAAAAATGAGAGTAATTCTGAACACAATCTGAATAAAACTGAAATAAGTGAATGTTGTGTATAACCAAAACCCTATTTTTGACTTTTTGTTTTCGGAACCCCTTGCGTCAATTATTTGAGCTTCTGCGTCAATTTTGCGACATACGGCCTTAGCGGGAACACTGGTTCCAATCACTCTTTTGCCCCCCAGTCTCCGAGATCAAATTGGAGATTTTGATACCATAAGAGTGTCCATATTTTCCTCATAACCCTGTAAGATTTTTGTTGAATTATGATTGCTAAAAGAGAAGCTAAGAGATGTGATCAAAATAGTCTGGAGTTACTGGATAGATTTTTTACCAAAATAAATATTGTGCACTTCTATGTATTGCTCTCAGACACATTTTGTTTGTAACATCAAATGGACTTAAGGCATGCAAGTCAAACATTAGAAATCCAGTATTTAATGATGGTTCTTTAATCAAATAAGGGAAAATACTCGCTAATTTTGTGATCGGACAAACCACCTACCTTTAAGAAAAAAAGGTTTTAGATATACTTTTGTCATCAGTTTTCCATAGTTTGAGCAAACACCTTTCCAATATGTTGGGTTAACATTCACCTTAATTGATTCATTTCAGAGCTGAGTGCAGTTTCTGCTAGTAATTTAGTTTTCTTATGTCACTGTATATAAGTACAGATCTTTCAAGTTTTTTTGGTGTAGCATTAAACTGATCATATCAACTAGATTTGTCAGTTCATGTTTTAACTGATTGTATCAGATTCCTTTTGATTAGAATTTAACACAGTCCAATTTGAGTCAGCTATTAATGATTACATTAGACAGCTCAGTCCTGTAATGTAAACCTCAACAAGAGACTACATTGATAATTTTAGCGGGGGCCCAAATAGTTAGGGTACATCGACATTTTGCTACATATGACATCTTCAGTTATACTCGATAGATAAACAGAACATCTTATAAATGTATCAAGTCAAAGTGACATTCTTGGATTTAGACACTCTCATGAACAAATGTGACTATCCATCTCAAATGAGCCGTAAATTCAGCAAACTTCATTTTGCGCTACACGTAAAAATACATGTCAAGGTCGTCATTTGCCGAAATTGACTCACAATCCTTGTGCTTCAAACCACCTTGAAAGTTTCATTTCATGAAAATGATCAAAATATGAAATATGTGTGTATATTTTGAGGACAATCAACTATAGGGCTTACTGATCTTTGAATGCATTTATCTCAGTTATACATTTTACTCCCTGACAACCTTTGACCGTCCATAACTTGACTTCTGAAAATCTGCGAGTGAATTTCATTTAGGTGTCACTTTGATCCCTATTACATACATGATCTTTGCAAATATGTAAAAAAGTGAAAATGTAAAAAAATGTTTTACGGCTATTTTTGGATGGATGGTCTCAAATATAGGCTAGACCAGAAGTGATTTTTATGCATGCATCGACTTGTTTGCAAGTTACCAAACTCTCATTCATTGTATTTTTATTATGATCCATTGTAAGAATGTTGAAAGAACATTAACGGAAGTGATTTGTCTTAAAGTGCAACCAAAAAATATCTGCAATTCTTCAGAACACTGCAGTCAGTTGTACACAATTACTGTTCCAAACACAGGCTGCAGTTTAGAGGCTTACAAGTTCAAAATTACATAGTCATTACTGAATTCCATGGTTAAAGCTGTTTAATGCCTAGCTTACTTACACTTCAAACAAATACTAACATGCTATGTATCACTCATCCCATCTCTGTGTTTAATTTTCAGGTTTTTCATTTGATTTTCATTTGCTACTCATCATGATTGTTTTTTATCTCAAGAATTACATATTAGGCTGCAATCACATAGGAGAGTATACGCATTGGTATACGATATACGTTATTCACTATACGCTCCTGGGGAGGTACCCATGTGTTTAGTGATGAGGATAATCCCTGTCAATTTCAAATATGAGTGCCTCCCGCGGGAGCATATAGCTAATACTGAATAAAGTATATACTTCCTTTGTGATCGCAGCCTTACGGTAGATGGGTTCACACTATACATGGTGAAAGCATGCAGAACTGGTGTATCTGTTCTGGGATTTATAATAACATTAAAGATTTGAATTCATGGTGGAAATTGTTTTGCCTAAATTACAAATGTGAAGAGTGGACTATATTAGAACTGCAAGTCCTTGTAATGGTTGAGACTAAAGTAAAAAAGCTATATTATGGACTATCCAATTATGAAGTATTTTGTTCACCAACTTGAATTCCAAGAGAAACTTTGATTGTTTATTATTTTTAATCTGACACTAACCGTAATCCCAACCATCATCCTAACAGTAAACCTTACCCTAACATTGCTTTAGGTGAAATTGGTTAAATGTTGATTTCTGAGATCAGAGATTATTCTTATTGTGATGTGGTGTCTATGGATTCACTGTAAAACTGTAATAAGGCTATCAGTACATCCACACAAGTATGAACAGAATTTTGGGAATGTCTCACATCATGCTTCCTTCATAGGAGGTGTCCATTTAGTTTTAGGAATAGTTCACGGTGCTGGTATTTCTCATTTGTTTATTTTGTTTTTTGCTATTTTTTTATTCAAATGATAACTGCACAAGGATGTCTATTTGGTTAGTTGGTTGCACGATTGATTATGGGATTGAGTACAATCTGATCTACTGGATTTGGACTTACTTGTTGGAAACAGCAACGTTTCATACTTGATCCTAGGGGCATCATCAGGCTGAATGTTTGTGTCCTCGTGATTGGTCTGTGAAATGTGACCAGGTCGAGGGACCAAAAATATATATGTGGATCTTCTTAATCGTTGAGTTCAAAATTCCAGATAAGCTGTGATGTAGAACCCCCTCCCCCGTCTGTTTGAAGATGGTTCCTCACCTTTTATGTAAACTGCCAGTCACTGCCTCCTTCACTCAAACCACTTGCATTTCCTGTCCAGTATAATCTTTGTTGTCAAAGGAGTGGTTTGGGAAAAACACATAGTTACCACAGCTAATTGAACTCTATTTTTTGAGAGGAGTGAAGGAAGCAGTGACGGGCCACAGACCAATAGCCCGGAACACAGTCATTCAGCCTGATAATGCACCTAGGGTCGGGCATGAAACATTGCTGTTTTCATCAAGTAAGTCCAAACCAAGGTGATCAGTTCTGTATCATAACCTGGATGATTGACAACATTTATTGATATTTGGTTGTTAATTATGACAGAAACCCATCTTTGAAGAGTATGGTTATGTATAATTTATCTTCTTTAGAAGGATGGTTTCACCTGCAGCATTGTTTGCTCAGAGTTGTGATGTAAAGGTTGTTTCCAGTTGGTGATGACATGGGATGTTGAAGGTGACTTCATTTTGCAAAGGAGCTTCTCCATGGTTCTGTTAGGGCTCTTGTCAGAATTAAGAAGTGCTCCTTCCTTCAGGAATCCTGTGGGAATCCTGGCTCAGTGAGCGCTCCTAGATTAGACCCAGGAAGGAGCAGCACTTAACAATAATTACTCAGAATGTTACCCATGCTTTTCAAGTAGTTTGAATTTAGAAGTCAATAAATCCTATAGAATGCAATACAACCACATTCAGTGAAGCAGTTAAAAATCAATAAGGAGTGCTCCCTTTATGAATGGGTTGTAAATGAGACAGGATTTTCTAGTAGAGAGAACAAAAGATTTTTGGAGCACTCCTTCCTGCAGGATTCCTGGATACCTTAATTGTGATAAGGGCCCTTATAACTATAGAAACAAGGTAAACATTACGACCAACTTGTAGGGGTGGTAACAACCCCCAACATCAGTTCCTCTGAGGGAGTTAAAATTTTCTAGTTTTCTAGATTGAATAATCAACTTGAACTTATTTGAATGAGGACTCGATGATTTTTCATTAAGAAAATCCCAAATAAAACAGAAATAATTTGTTTTGTTTTTCCCATTTAGATACAACAAGACGAAGACCGGCTTGTCGTCTGCAGGTCAAAAGACTACAGCGGCGTTCTCATCCTTCGGCAGCGTTGTAAGCAGGAAGTTGGGTGAAGTTCGGGACTCAAACGCTTTCAAATCATTTGAAGAACGAGTCTCGACTGCCTCGGCCAATATAAAGGTCGGTGTAGTGAGTAGAAAAGCCAATTTTATGTGATAATAAAATCATATGGAATTAAAGTTATCTCTCTACTATTTGGGTATTCGGACAGAGCCAATTACTTTTAAATTGTCAAGCAAGATCAAACACAAAATTGATTAAATTGTATGCATTTTAAGAAATATAATTGAATTTCAAACAAACTTTTCCTATTTACTTAACTGTGGATGACATAATTATCAAGAATTAGATTTTTTTCCGGTAATTCCAACATCCACCCATAGCCACCCTGAATTTTGGGCTTTCAGACATTTGGTTTCTTGCCCATAAGGCTATTATGACTGATCTCAGTTTTAGTGAAACACAATATATATGAACTTGTGGTCTGTTTTTCATCCTTGCAGATACTTGAAAAAAAGAGTGTTCCTTTTAGTCATCGATATTAGGGGTGTACATTGTTAATTAACTCAAATTCTAAGTACAGTTACTGTACTACAGAATTGATAAGAGTGCATGACACTATTGAGTAATATCATCTGTTCCATATGGTTTTATTATTGCGCACTCCACGTAGCATCAAGCACTATGCATGAAGATACTCAGCTAAGATGGTAATTATACTTTTTATGGTTTAGAATTAATCTTGGAAATCAATTTACTGAAATGCATTATGTTTAAATTGCTTAATTGGCATTCAGTTTCAATCTATCTAGGCTATCCATTTGATCAGCGTGGTCTTGGATCATTTCACCCATTTTTGGTCTCATATACGCTCACCTTGATGAATCTTTATAGGCCTACTTATTTTTAGCTTAATAACACATCCATTGATACCGTATCCACTCGTCCAATTCAACTACTCATTTTCTGAATTTAGATCACGTTACAGTTGAGCACTTTCATACTAGCGTGCCAAAATTGTTAAAATGATTTCAATGAAGTGTCTGTCATAGAGTAAGAGTATTTATCAATTTTTTTTGGAAATGGGGATTTTGTTAGTTTAAGGAATTGTCAGATGGAAAATAGTTGAATAGACGAGTGAATAGGGTATGCTAATCATTATGAAAGAAAAACACCTTTTCGTATTTAAATTGGTTACATGGGCAGATTTCCTCCAAAACACTCAATTTGAGACAAATTGGACACTTGCAGATCAGGCAACCTATAATGGTAGGGAACCACAAATTCTTAACACTTGCATAAATTAACTACTTTTTAGAAAAATATAGGGAGACATTTTGAAAGGATCAAAACTCTTAAGATGTAAAGCTATTTTTTTAATTTAAGTGAGATCATCTTCTGTTTTGTTTTTCCTATTCTGAAATTAAAACAGACAGGAGATGATGTCAAAATCTCTGAAAACATCTTTAAATCATGTATCTTCAATCCTTTCAAAATGTCTTTCTATATTTTTCTGAAAGTAGTCAATTCAAAAACTCACGTTCTAGTTGCACAACAGGCACTGTACTCTTATTTTCTCTGGAGCATGACAAATATGAGAGGTGCTCAATATGTTTGTGGCCTAATGTAGAAAGAGATAAGTTGCAGTTTTTATTGATGGAAAGCTTTGACAAGTACATACTCTGATCCTTAGAAATTTAGACCTGAACATTGGTAGAGGTTTCAAAAGTTTAAAATCAAGCATTAAAAAAAAACACCTAAAATTAAAAAACATCAAGCGGTCCCACATCCACCTCCTTGCAATTAAAGGAGCATAGTCCGATTTCTTAAAATTTAGATTTCGGTTTCATATGAAAGAACACCACTTAACAGTTCTAAATTTCACATTTTAGTTGAACAGGCCAAACCGTTTTGATTTTATAAGTCACTATGTATTTAATAGCTTCCTATACTTTGTTGTATAAATTAATTATGGTTACCATAATTAGACATATTTTTACCCATATCTCCCAAACTAAACATGCTTCAGCCGTGAAATTTCGCATGGAATATGAGAAAAATAATATTTTGGTACCAAAATCAGAAAAACTACTAAAAAAGTTGAAGCAATCGGACCATGGTCCTTTAATGTGTGAAAACAGCAGCCACTTGCTTGAAACTTTTCAATACATTCATCAGTCAAGGTGTAATTCTTACAGATTAAAAAATGCATAGCTTATCTCCTTGTACCTTATCTAGGCTGGCACGTTTCACTGTGATTTAAAACATTAAATTCCATGAATTTTCATGATGTAATTTCACATGGGAAAATTTACAAAAAAAAAAATTATGCAGGCCAATATCTCAAATAAATAAAGCAAAAACAACAATGTTATGGCCTTAATTTTAGTTGAATTTTGCTTTTCTTGGTCCATTTTTGAGTTATTTGATATTTTGTTCTAATCATTTTTCATCAATTTTATTTTTGTCAAGGAAAAAACATGTTTTCCGTTTTTTCATCAATTCTGTGATTTTTTTCAATTTTCTGTGACACAGAAAGCTTGTCAGCTTAACATTAGCCTATAAACTTATTAAAAAACCCACATATTTTATTGTAGTCTATTGTAACCATTCTCAAGGATTGCATGAAATTTGACCACCAAGAACCACATCTGGTAATATACTTTAGACGTAATATGATTAAATCACTAGCTTAGATTTCATACTCATATAATTAAGCAACTGGATAAAAACAAAAGTAGCTGTGTGATGTATATATCCACTGCCGTAAAAGGCTAGTGTTACCTCTTAAAGAGTACAGACCAATTTCTGAGATTTTGATACCAAAGTATTTCTCATATTTTCTTATTACCCATGAGAAATTTTATGACTGAAACAAGTCCTGTTTTGATAAAGTGAAAATGTGTATATTTATGGCAACCATAAAATTATTTACACAGTGAAGCATAGACCACTGTAATAAATACAAAATTGCTCATAAAATCAAAATGGCTGAGCCAATTTAGCCGAAATTTGAAATTAAAACATATGTTGATCTTTCCCTGGGGATCTTTCATATGAGAGTGAAAACTAAATTTGGAAAACCGGACCATGTACCTTTGAATCCGCAACTGATGAAACTGTGCAAAAGTATTCATTTCTGGAAGTGGCCGGGTCTAAATGCTGAACATCATGATGATGTCAGTTTTTGACCAAATTGTGTGAGTTTGGCCAAAATCCTTCTTTTTACAACCAATGTAGTTTTATCATGAAACGATCAGGCTGGGTTATCAATATTAAATTTGTACAAACACTACAGATCAGTAAGCACTTGAAAATGTGTCATGAGAGAACAATATTTTGCTATCACAAACATTTTTAGGTAATGGGCAAAAATTGTACACCATGAGAAAGATATAATATCAAATTGCTTAATTTGGAATGAAAATTTAACACCATTACAGAAAACCTTTAATGATCAAAATTTTGAATGAAAATTGTCATTTGAATTTTGAAATATATTTAGGCCATAAACGTTAAGTTCAGTACATGCACAAAAGTTATACCAGGTTTAAACTTAGACTGGGTCTAAGTTAAAATTTTTCCTGCCATTAAAGAGCCTTTTGTAGCATTTTTGATCTGCAACAAGTTTCAAAATTAAAGATTCAGCTAAAGTATTACGAACAACACAAAATATGACAAAATATTGGTTGAGGAAAATATGTTTATCTGTGAAACAAAATTTCACTTAAGGTGGCCAAGCACAGATACGGTGTCGGACACGAGTGAGCTGATATCAGTGGTGTTTGACACAATTTTAAAGTATTTATCCAAGGCTTTTAGCGTACTTTCTGGCGTACTGTATCTTGCGCTTTAATATAACGCGATCTTACACGTGCCTCATTTTTATATTCACGCATAAGACCATGCGCGTTACTCCTGATGACGCAGGGCTCAAAGCGCACAGTGCTTAAGGTGTTACTCATTGCTAAAAAAGGAACTATATGTGTCCCGCCGTGGCAAAAGGGTGCAGTTGTCGGCTCCTACATGTTGCTCATTGTAGCATATCTGATGCATACAAATAGCATACATCAGATATGCTACAAGGAGCAACATGTACGAGCCGACAACTGCACCCTTTTGCCGCGGCGGTCCACATATAAGGACCAAAATATATGTGAAAAAGAGAGAAAAAATATATAGAGCCGTTTTTTAATTATAAGTGGTTTTTTTTTTTATTTATTTTGATTTTACCATGGAAGTCAATGGTAAAAAGTGGTAAAACATAGTGTTTTTGAAATGGATTTTTCTCAAAAACTAAGTTGGTGACCCCCATTTTTTATTTCAAAAATGTGATCAGCACATATGAAAATGCAATATATCAAAAAATTAGAAAAATTAGAGGAATTCTATCTGTGCTTAGCCACCTTAAACCTCTTTTAAAACATACAACTCTACGTGTTGTGTTCTTTGGTTTAAAGTATTTACATAACATGTGTTTATTTTTTCTTATACAGGGCAAGGTGAGCAGATCGCAGTCACATGATTCCAGTTTTGAAGACGTCCTTCAGAGTACAGCCAACGCAGAAGCCAAGAACGACAAGAGCGGCAAACCTAGTGAACCACCACTTCCTGAAGAAAAGGTCCCATTGTAGGACGCCCTCTAGGGAAGTAGGGGAGCACTCTGAAATATAATGAGCTCTAGTATATAGAGTTCTTTATCGAGCATCATCATTTATGAAGAATGCCCTCATACATAGAGTGCTCATTATAGCACAGAGCGCCCTCTATATTGTGTTAACTATGGCAGTAAGTTGTGCGTTCTTGATGTATGGTGAAATAGGCCTACACGAATGCGCAAAAATACTCTTATACTAATGACCAAACATCATACAAGTTTACTCTATACTGCGTTTCAGGAAAAAATGACTGTTCAAGTACTTTTGGTGTATTATAAACAGATTGTACATAATGGACACTAACATATACTGTAAAGGAGAAATTTTTGCAAGACTTTGCAAATTTTGCAAGTAAATGCAAAATATTTAAAATAAGAAACTGACGAGAACGTTTTTTGTTATGGAGTCACAATTTAATAAATTTTGGCTTGCGAAATATGCAAATTCACTGAAATTGTGAAAATTTCTCCTCATTATAATATGGACATTTACAGTATGTCATTTGAAACATGATGATAAGAATGTTAAGAAAAAAATTATGTCAAGAGTTTATAGTTTTATCAATTCCAAAATTTCTCAATTATTTTATTAAATAAATGTAAATACAAAAATTATTGGTGACAGCACTTTTAAGTTAGCGAGTGTACAAATGTTGCAGATATTATTGATAGAAATCCTGTTTGGAATTGATAAAACTTGATTGTCGGTATGTATGAATTATTAGACTAGGTGTAAAGTTTGGAATGGTTTAAGTAAGGATCTATTATTTTCCTAAAATTACCATTAGTGGTATTTTCTTACTTGATTGCTCCAAATTATAAAGGTTTAACCCTCCAGTCAGATGACCATATATTTTTTTGGCTATGGTTTTGTAAAAGAAAGTTCCTACATTACCCTGTTTTTTTAGCCAGAATATTCCCCTTATTCCCCATATCACAACTACTGAAATAAAATCCAAATTGTTACAGAGAATAGTGGTCGTGATCACATATTTGCACCATTTTCAGTGAAAAGTCCACGTGTAAAGATAGTCAGATGACAATTGGTTGATATGCCACTTTGGCTAATTGAAAAATAACGGTTTGTGGGGGGAGCTTGCGCAGCATAGTAATGGTGGTCTAATGGAGTTTGTTATCACTCCAACGGATTTGGAGTCTGTAAACATAGTTATACATAATATAAAATATTCAGAATGTTTACTTTGAATTTGTGTAAATCCAATGTAATTTGAAATGGCGGGAACTCGCGGCTGCCTCTCCCTGAAATGTTAGATATCTTGACCGATGCCTCTTCATTCTTTGTTCTATTTGAGAACATTTTTCTAAAGGCGGTATTCTGGATTTTATAGCAAAACCAAAAAATATGCATACCATGTATTGAATGGTATGCGAATGAAAAGGGTTAAAAACCAAATGTGTAAAAAATAGGAATATTCGTAGCTAAGAAATTTTATATGCTATAATACGGTATATAACTTAAACCAGATCCAACTATAAAGGAGGTCTTAATTTTTATGTGTACACTAATGACTCTCTACTTTAAGTGAAAATGAGTAAAACTTGAAGTAAGAATTGGTCAAAAATGGTAGAAATGAGGTATAGTGGTGTGGATCGATAGTATTTGAGAAAAACTTATTATAAGGTGCTCTAAATGGGATTAATAAAAAAGTATGGTGACCCCTTAAAATAACCTTGAGCACATGGTCACCAGAAATAGCAATGTAAAGCATTTGATGTAGTTTATAAAACTTGGAATCATGTTTTGTCATACCAGAAGTCAATTTGGACTTGAAATCCACCATAGATAATGTGCTGTAGCAGTGCAAATTGTTTTGGTAACTTGGTTTAAAACCCTTTTCAAACATTCATAATGTCAAACACGTCACTGCAGCTCATCCTGATCTATAAAATCTTGTTGAATATATCAAAGTTTTGAATATCTCGATATCGTTATAAAATATCCTCACAATATGGCCGTAACTTCATCATAAATATTAATCAGGTCAAGATTTGGAGTTGACTCCTTTGTTTTTGTCATTTAGTACCATGCTGTTTCGGGATCTTTGAAAGTAGGTTGGTACATATCGACTTCTGGTAGATAACTAAGTATTCATGTAGTTGTATTGATTGTCAATCAGCCAAATTGCACAATTTGTATCAAGTCTTTGTGTCAAACCATTGTTCAATGTCATGACAAGTTTTCTTTACAAATATACTCCCGTCAAAAAAACGCAAGAAAACAAACGCATGTATCATTTTAATCTGCATTGTGCCAACAGCACCTTGGAAGATTTTAGCAAAATGTCAGATGCAGGACCTTGTCAAAAATGATTACGCCTATTGAATGTGATTAACACATTATGCATGGGTATAATTTTTTCTGATTTTTTTTTGTCGGGAGTTAGTAATCATGCAGATTTGCAAATTATAGCTTAAAGTTCAAATGTGTTGTTAGTACGCAAGCTGCTGAAGGTCATCTTATTTTGATAAACCAAAACAAGAATATCCTTCAGATCAGAAACAATAACTATTGTTTTGAACAAAAGGATTTTTTTGCTTGAAATTGTGTTTTTTCCATAAATGAATGTTATGCATGATGTAAAAATTTTCTGAACACTTTCTGCTTCTGTATATATATATCCAGAGAATTATTGGATTATAATGTTACTTTGAATATAAGACATATTTTCTGATTGTGTTATGTCGATGTATGCGTAGGACATAAAGTGTCCATAAATAAATCATGATAGTTAGTCACTATGTATGTAATAACTTACTTTATTTTCTTTCTTAATGTATTTAGCGGCAACTCACATGTTCATGTTTAGCATGTTAGATACAATATTTCATACATTATTTCACTTAAAGTTGATTTGGTTTGCAATCACAGTGGAGTGCAAAGAAAATTGTGATTTAGCAAACTTGTATAAGCTTGAACTCGGCATCCATTTTGGTATATTAGACACACAGGCTTAACTTATGATAGATTCACAAATATTTGTAGATTGGGTTATTGCATGGTTCAAATTCCTGTTACCATTTGCATGAAGTAATGCTATCCCTCAGTAAGGGCTTGGTCAAACGTCACTGAATAGAGCTTAAACCTACGAATGACATTCACTGTTTTTGTAATCAATATGCATATGTCATTGACCGAAACAGTGTATGTTATTCATTTAGGCTCTATGCGGTGATGTGTGACAAACATTATATGTTATTCAAATGTTAAGTTTCTATACAGTGATGAAGTCGTATCAGCAATGGCTGCCCTGAGTTATATTTATTTTTCAACTTGTCACAAGAATGTGAAAAATCTCTCAAAATGTCACTGTCTTATGTCAGTGGTTCTTGAAATGGTTCTTCAGGTGACGGTGTCACCTGAAGAACCATTTCAAGAACCAGTGACCCAAGACTGGATATTTTACAGTGTGATATCCAAATTAATGACAAGAGGCAGCTATTGCAGATACGACTTTCTTGTACTCACATGACGAATTAACCTTGCTGTAGCCTGTAGAATTCACATATCAATCTGTGTTGTTGACTGGGAATGAAACCATTCACACTGTAGAACATACAAGTTTGAAACTCTGGTCTCCATCCATTCAGATCAATATGTAGACATCAAAATAAGTATATGAATGGCTTTCTCAAACTTATATCACATATCAAATTGTCCACCATATTTGTACTGGTATTTCCATCAGCGTTTGTGCCAAATGTTTTTTGAAAGTGATAGCTTTCTCCAAACAAGTATTATTTAGCATAAAAATCATATTTTGTCCTGAATGTGTTGTTCAGGGTCATGGTTACTTTTGATTGGTGCATCACATTTAACCAAATTTCTATAATCTGACATACCCATATTTGGAGTGAATTTTGTAACTGCAACCGATAATGGGATTTGTTCCTTGACCAAATGTTGCAGACAAAAAACGTTATTTTGCATTTCTGACAAATATGCTAATCTGAAAATGTCATTCCATATGTTATCTTATAGGAACATAAGTGGTATCTGTGATTAATTTTTAATACATGATTTCTAGAGACAGTTTCAAAAAATGTGATGCTACAGAGTAAGATTTTTGCATTTCTTTGTTAGATAGCCATGATTTAAAAGGTCATCAAAGTGTATTATCATCTTCAATATTTGGTATGAAAACTTGAAGACCTTAAGCCTGGCTCACACTGACAAATTCACAAGGGAGGGTGACGAATGCAAGTCATGGACGTATAGCAGTTACAGCAGACTGTTAACTACAGCAGCCTGCGGTGGCTGGCGAATTAGCCAGCGTCAAGTGAAGATAACACACAATTAGTGGCGGAAAATTCAATTCAAAATCGGCAGCTTTACATCACTTGTCGTTACCTCCTATTTGCCATAGTATGAGCCTGCATTTAGATTAATGTACCTTTCCTGATGTAAAACCATTTGTAATCAATATCATCCATCATGCGCATGTTATGTAGCAAATTATGTTTTCATTTTTTTGGTTTTATGAATTAAGATTACGCCCTTATCTTCAATAGATAAGGTTAATCTTATCGATTGATCACTTATCAGTTTTGGTTGATAATCCTGACATGCTGGTGCTGGTGAAATCCTAAATTTATCCCTACATTTTATTTATATAGAACAAATTGAGATATGCTTACAGCAAAATTTCTATTCCTTTTGTGTTATAACTTATTCTGAGCCATATTTACAAACAGTAAAATATATTTCAACACCATTGAATCTCTCAATATCCATGCAAGCAAATGCAGAAAGTCGAGACATGTCATAGATTGTAATTTGCTAAACAAAGCCCAACGCAAAGCAGTGAATACCCAAAATCTGTTATGTTTGTTCCATGAAATAAGCATCATAGATTGGTAAGTACAAGCTGCTGCCCATGCAGTAACTCACAAGTGACTTGCCATAGGTGGACATATTATGTTCATGGTACAGAGTTCAAAATCTATATTTGAAACACCCTTTTCAACTGGTCTGAATTTTCTTGAGTAGAAAGTGTAGGGGTAATAAGTATAGTGAGAAATTTGAGTTGAAGTCTTAGAATATTTCTTTTAATTTGCTAAATGCCCCCAAAATTTATTGTGTTGCTCTTTGGGCGATTTTTGTAAAGTCTGGTCTTCTTTACTTTTCCGAAAGGAGATTTTGACCTTAAAAATCCATGATTAAAGGCATATCACAACATAGCAAGATCATTTGAAAGTTATTTCGTATGTAACACCAAAGATTCGTTAACACATTTATTGTGAGTTTCTGTGCTAGAAACAGCAAGTGTAACAACAAAAAATTGTAAAAAAGGACCAGATTTTGCCAGATTTAAGGTCGTTCAGAAAAGAGCAACACAACAATATTTTTTGGGCCTTATGATGATTTTAGAATGAATTTATTTTTTTACATTTAGATGTAGAAAAATGTTTTATGTTAGATAAACTTTGAAAAATGATCAAATTTAATATGTACAGAAAGGCTGTATGTGTAATACATTGGACAGCAACGGTGTGGTGAATAAGTTATGAAATATTTGTAGTACAGATGATGATTAAGTAATGAAAAGGTTCTGGCTTGGCACTTTGAATGTATAATTACAAATAATAATTATGTTATATTTGAGTATAGCTGATATTTTTTAATTGTATGCTTAACATTTTCTGTTGTTTATTATGTTGTATATGTTTCTTGTATAGATATTTCATTTTAAATATATGTTCTTTCATTTAATTACATATGATTTAAGTTTTTTGTCCCTGAAGATAAAAGGATACACCGGACCATATTGGCTGTTATTAACTCTTCCACTCCTGGAAGCCGCTCACAGCGTGCACGATTGACGGGAATTGATTTTTCTACGTATTTTTTTCAAATAGTTCTAAAAAAATCTACAAGCCCAAATTGGTCGAAATTGCCAGCAAGCAGTTAAAATGAGGAGCTATCTAGCCCCATATCATGTATATTACCAAAGAAAACAATTCTTGGGCTCTACAATTATCGTATGCTATCATAAAGTTAGTTCGCTCTGACCGGCTTTCCGATGAAATAGGAGGGATTGTGGAAAAACAATTCTGGAGTGAAAGAGTTAAGGACTTTCAACTTATATTTGAATATGGGGTTCTCATTAAGTATGCCTGGGCCAGGGGCTAAAATAAAGATGGCTCTGACTAGGTCCCATACTTTCAAAGTAAAAGGGCTCAAAATTTGGCTCCCATTGGGTAATAAAATCTTAAACCAATTTAACTACCAAACTTCCAAAAAATAAAATCAAGAAAAATGCCCTCAGTCCCAATACATTATAGATGTAGGGTTATTATTGATTCCATTGTGGCCTGCCATAGGTGAACATCAATAGAAGTGCAAGAGGCCCACCTTAAATACAGGTGGAAATCTGAGGAACAAGCTCTTTTTACCCTCTTTATTTTTATGAAATTGTCTACATGTATAACAGGAGAGAGAGTCGGTGTTGAAGCGTTGTCAGATTCAATTTTATAGACTAATAGAGGTACCACACTGAATGAGAGCCTAGTTTAATTTGGATGAATCAGTCAAAAAGCTTTTGACATTAGCTTTTTGATATTACGCAAAAGCTTTTTGACATTACGTGGTTCACATTTCCATTTTTTTCCAAATATTTATGTTGTTCCTGCATATTACTTCAGATGCGCTGTGATCTGGTGTCGCCTTTTTTTAGAAAGTTATGTTCATATTGTAGAGTATAATTTGTAGTTAGCTGTTATATAGTAAATGCTTATTTTCTTTAACGTGGAATAATACCAGGGTATGAATGGGTTCAAAAGATATGATCAAATGTTGTATAAAGTAGTTTGTTAGATCATGCAAATTAATGCAAAGAAATATGACTTTTCTCATAATTTATTCGTGGAGCTATTCATAGCTACACTTTTAAAGGGGGATTCAAAAATAAACTACATAGACGTTCCATGTTTTACCATCCACTTGATACAACACGAGTATTGAGTTTCATATTAACTTTAAATGTAATTTCTACAGGTCACTGTATCTCTTTATACAGAAGCGAACCGTTGTTGATTTGTGATGGATCCACTCTTAGTATTTAAATTAGCGTGTCACGCACTGCACAGACTTTACTGAAGTGCATTCATACAGTAAACATAAGTCGGCGCACGGTTCATCGCGTTTTGGATACTTTTTAAGTAGAGGAGGTATTCAGGATATCCCACAATGCATTATTCTGATACACTTATATATAATAGGCAATAATGGTTTTCTGGACAAGGGGCTATTAGGAATTTGAGAATTCCATTGAATAGTACTCATTCATATCTTTCCAGGGATGTGTTTCTTTTCACAATAGCCCAGTGTTTACCCACATTGCTGACACCTCAAAAACGTCAGAAACCTGTACAGAAGTATAGGAGTTGAATTGGATTTGCAGGTATATTGTACAATGTTCCAATGCATCGTGGGATATCATGAAAACCACCTCTGCATTTTAAGTACGTGCAACGTCTGGTGCTTGGTAACAAGTGGAAAGGGCAAACATTTGCAAACTTGTATTTTGCTTCAGATTCTGTTAAATATTTTTATGAAAAGTAGGCCTGTCTGTTAAATTGGAAACATTTAGAATTTAAAATTATGTTTTCAGGAATATTTTCGTTGTTGAAAGGTATGCAAACATGCTACATATTTGTTCATCGCAAATCAACAACTCTGCTTCCGATGCGTCCGCATATTTTTATCACGCTCGGCTGGGTTAAGTCACCCTCACGTGATAGAAATATGCAGACACATGGATGCATCTTTGTCCATTTGTGATGAAATTTTTAAATACCTAGTTGAACCATGCAACAATGCATATCTATTACATGCATGACAAGTTTTGATTTGAATTCATGCTAGTAGCGCACCAATTTGTGTCACATCAAGCAGATGGCCGCTAGTAATTGCAGACTGTGAGATGTTGGAAAGAGTGAAAATGGGTTTAGTTTGTGCTGCCTCATTTTAAAAGTGCTAGACCTCCGTAGAGCTCAATTTGTAATAGGCATAATCAAGACCTTGTTTTATATGTGCCAGATGCCTTTTTAGGCTTGCATTGCATTGCAACTGCAAATTTGCTGCATTGAAGAAATGTCATTCCTTGTCTGTCATTTGATGACACTACATTTCCATGCCTGTCAGTTCCAAAATACTATTATTTAGTAATGGCATCAATCGCCATCCTTGGCTAATTTTCACAGTCCTCTGCATGGTTCAGAGTCCAGTGATCAAAACTCAAATAAGCACCAGTCTAGTTGGTATTCAAACTGGGATTGTTCAAAAATCTTGAAATTTGCAAAAAATGTTATTCCAAGGTATTTCTAGATGGCAGTGATCCCCCTTTAGAGCTGTGCATGGGGAAAGTCCATGCCCAGGTGTTTTTTTCTAAATTTAGATGTTGTGTTGGTGGTGTTTTTCTTTTTTGCATGTGTATATTTAATGCTATGTTATCTTTCTTTAAAAATATTCAGAAATTTGCTTTTTCTTACACCATATTGCATGGTATAACATTCCAAGTTGTGTATAATATGTCATCAAAATAGAAAACAAGATTTTGCAATAATTGTCATTTAATTGCCCAAACAAAGAAACAACTCTTTAGTATAAAATGTCGTAATTATGTGCTGGGTTTGTAGCTATAATGCTGCTTTCATACTCGTGTAGTTTTGCAACTTTATCGCTGCGTGACGTATATTTTTTGCAAAAACTTGCTGCTTCCGGTTGTTCGTAGCGGCTAAGCTACATGTCGCTGAGATAATCGATATCGGCAAAATGTTGTCGCATGACAAGATTTTTCGAGTTGAAATGAATTCAACTTTCAGAGCGACATGAAGAGGCAAATCTGCAAAGCTACATAAGTGTGAAACTAACCAAGCGACAGAGCTGCAAAGTTACAAAATTGCAAAGCGACAATATAATTAAGCAGCATAAGATGGCATACATGTGTGCCTGCCCATTGGTTGCATTGTGCATTTGCATGAAATTGGTGGATTTTCAGTGCAGACAAATACACCCAATTGGGTGTATTTGAATAAATTATTAGGGCCCAATTTGATTAACTTTGTTTCATAAAGAAAAATGATATAATGATTGACGAGTCTCACAAAAATATCCAAAATTTGTTATAGAGATGGGCAAAATTTTTGATCCATTTGCAAAAGTGTATTGTACCATAATACCCACTCCCTGGGTTTGAATCAAATAACTGGCTTGTATGATAACACAAAATGTCTTTCTTCTTTTGTGTGTAATGATGTAGGTATAGGTAACACCGATTCCAGACCATAAATTTAAACAGACTTTCAATTTATCATGGTCCTTGTATACATAATTCCTTTCAGTTGATTGGGGAAATGGAAGAAGTGTTGATACTGTTGTCTGGGAAAACCCCCCATGGTGAAATCTACAGGTTACTTTCTGATAGGTCTCTACCTTGCACACAATATTGTTAAACCTAAATATTGCGGAGACTTTATTGGTCAAAAAAGGGCTTCATATATAAACAATAGATCAACATTTGCTGTAATTATATCTATCCGATTTCACTAACATTTAGCGATGGTGCTAACCCTGTTTTGATCGCTAACTCAAAACATGATAGCTAAATGGCGAGTATTTTGAACAATTTGCTGATCATTTTTGGAGTAAGCGATCATCTCTAAATCTTAGTGAAATGGACCCCTAGTGATGTCAATTTGTAGGTGTCCAAAGACCTAAAGAGCAGCAATAGTGGTTCATCATATGGTGGAGTTTTCTAGTAATGCTGTGATATGGGAAAACATGTGGTGAAGCCTAGATGTTACTTATTTTTTAATATAATACCATAGGTGTATGCAAAAGGATAACATTGTGGGCTCTTACATACGGCTTATACTTAAAACTACTGTTCCTGCTATGGCTGTATGTAGCGAAATTGGTGCAGAATCTCAAAAAATTGGGGCAAGGGGTTCCCAAAACAAAAAGTCAAAAATAGGGGTTTGTTTATACACAATATGTTCACTTATTTCAGTTTTATTCAAAATTACTCTAATTTTTGAGGTGATCTTTCAAAATTGGCAATGAGGGGATGTATTTTTTCTTTTAAGTAGCTTTAGCACAAAGTCAAAATCCTTAGCGGGAGCACTGGTTATAAGTATAATTAGATATGCTAGTATGCATCAGGTATAATTCATTTATGAGCAACATGTAGGAGCCTACAAATGCATCCTTTTGCCACAGTTGTGCACATATAATGTCATGTGCCTGAGGTCCATGGGAAAAGGCACTATACTCTATAAACCTTAAAGTATGCAACTAACAGCCGATTAACGCACAAAAACCAATATGACCATACTGGAAAGTAAATTTGTCCGTATTTTTCGAAACATAACTACGTACCCTATGTTGCTGAATATTCAAATAAACTCATGATAAATGTTTGTCCAAGTGTTGGCAACAAAATTAGCCAAAAATAATACCAAAATCATGAACGATTCATGTACAAAAGTATTAATACACAGTGATTTGGCCCTAATCAATCACTACTAGCCTCTTACACAATACAAAACCACCTCTTCACAATGTTGTAGAATACAAGGGATATGCAACAGAGTTGTGATTGCTTGTTGCATACTTCAAGGTTTATAGAGTATAGTATCAATAGGGTTGTTCCTTGTGTCACAATGACCTCAAAGCAAAAGTTTGTTGGCTATGTGGCATGCCACAAGGGAACAGGGAACAAGGGCATGTGCCACAAGGGAACAGGGCACAAGCCACAAGGGAACAGAGATCAAGGGCACACACACAAAGTACAGTCTATGGATGCATGGCCTAGGGAAAGATAACATGTAGGCATCACCCTCCAACAGGTTTTCCAGACCATATTACCAATGGTGTAGGATCATTCTAATCCGGTGAAGTCAAGGAGAGCCACCCAGTGCGTTTCTGTTTCAATTTGCATGTGAAATCCTAAAGCTGAATGTATGCATAGTAATTTATATGATATGTATTTGTTTTCTGTATCTGTATGTGTAACTGATGCAGAGTCCTGCATCCATAAATTTATCAAGCACAATGCTATAAATAAGAATTTTGCCAGATAATTTAAACAATTAGAATATTGTTTTGCTTTCTTTAATTGTGTCTCTTAAAATGGTATTTCTACCCAGCATCCCCTATAATCTACAATCTTTGAAGTATGCAACAAGCAATCAGACTCTGTTACCAGATCCTTAGCATATCCTTTGTATTCTACAACATTGTGAGCTGATGGTTTTGTATTGTGTAAGAGACTAGTAATGATTGATTTGGATTGATTAAAACCAAATTACTGTGAATTAATATTTTTATACATGAATCTTTTGTGATTTTCGTATAATTGTTGGCTAATTTTGTTGCTACCACAAGGACAAATATTGACCATAAGTTCATCTGAATATTCAGCAAGATTGGATATACATACATACATACATACATACATAACAAGAGTTTATGATTAGAAAAATACAGACTAATTTACTTCCCCGGATGGTCATCTTGGTTTAGGTGCATTAATCGGCTGCTTGTTGTATAATTCGAGACTTACAGAGTATGGTATTGGGGTATGCACTGTCCTTCAAAGGATGTTCAATCCAAGGAAATTTTATAGGGGAATCTGGATATGCCGCCATCTTGTGTCGCTTATGGAGCAAAGTTATTGTACCTCTGGATATATTCAGAGTTTGCCCCGATTTCAAGGCAGATCACGTAAATCTTCACTTGATGCATATGCAGCGTGTGAATTTGGTTTCACATGCAAACCGTGTCTGCATTTCAAGTAGGCTCATTCCAAAGTAACGTCTGTGACAGAAAAATTGAAAAATTTCACTTTTAAATGGCCACAGAACCTAGCAAAAACATTATATCAACGATTTTGTTGTTGATAATGGTGCTCACTGGTAGGGTCAAGACATGTAGATGTTTGAAAATTAAATCAATTGCCAAAATCCTGAGTAAAGTCCATGTAACGTTCGGTAACGTTTGTGACCGCGCACGGAAATGGTTTTTTGCTCCTCATGACTTCAAAGTACAATTTCTCTGAAGTGTCAACGATTTTTTTATTGCGCCTTACACCGATTATGGGAGACATATTTACAAATATTTCATAAAAATTACAGAACATTATATCGCCAGGAATTATTTTAATGCATTGTTTTGTGTTGTAACGTTTGGTAACGTTTGTGACATTTTGGTGTAACTTTTTGGTAACGTTTGTGACATTTTTGAAACAAAACATGTGCTCATTCATGCACGGATAGACAAACTTTACAATTTCTGATTGGAAAATACTTCTCACGTACCAAGTAACAAATGTATGACTGAAAAACATGTTTATGTGGTCGAATAAAAAAGCTGATTTTTTGCTTGAAATCAAAAAAGGCTCAGTTTCCACTGGAATGAGCCAGTGGTGTGTATTGCAACTTGCTCTGATCATTTAGATAGGTCTAAGTAGGTCGCAGGTCCCTGTTAAGCAATAAGGTAGGTCATGGGCCACTTAACCCCTTTAAGTAGGTTGTAGGCCCCCTATACCCCTTTAAATATCGTAAGTCCCCTATAGTAGGTTGTAGGTCCCTTTAACCCTTTAAGTAGGTCATAGGACCCCTAAAGCAATAAGATTTTTTTTCGTTTTAAGTAATTAGGTAGGCTGTAGGCCCCTTGACCCCTTTAAGTAGATCGTAGGTCCCCTTAAGTAATTGGGTAGGTCGTATGTCCCTTCAACCCCTTAAGTAGGACGTAGAGCCCTCTCAACCTCTTAAGTAGGTTGTAAGCCCCTCTTGAACCCCTTTAAGTAGGTCGTAGGTTCTCCTTAGTATTTAAGTAGGCCGTAGGCCCTCTTAACCACTTAATTTGGTCTTCAAACCCTCTTAAGGACAATCGCGGTGATAAGTTCCTATCTGTAGATGTTGTTTATATTTTGTCAGTTTATAGATAAGAGTTTAAACTTTAAAATTCAGCAATAAAAAAGGGGGGTCACCGGTCATGTAAGTGTGCTATAACATCATATATTATGACGTCATTTTCCTTTCAATTGACGATAATTTGAAAACTCGTGCGAATTAACGTAGTTAACTTTTTTTATCTGTTTGATGATATAAAACCAAATTTGGACATTCCCGGCGATGAAAATTGTTTTTTAGATTTTACCCCATGTAATTTCATCTCTAGCTATCTTTTGAAAACAGTTGGTGACCCCAATTTTTTTTCTTGATTTGACATCCACTTGACATTCACAATTGACCAGCAAAATATTAAAACATTCTACAGGTAGCAACTATTTGAAAAATCAGCATTTTGTAGTATAGGAAATCACACGTAAAAAGTTTTATCACTGAAGGCCTGTTGGCTCGGGAGCACCTGAGCTACTCGTTACTATTTCGCGCCATTTTCAGCGCTTATCGGGAAGACATTTTATAATACATGTATAATTATTTTTCGTATCTTAAATAATATTGTACCCGTTAGATTTATTTTATACAGACGTATGAAATATCGTCATAAATGTTTTTATGTTTAATGTGTCTTGATATATATTTATATTTTTCTCATCTTGTAACCCTATTATGGGTGCCATCTGCCACACGCTTTGCGTTTTTGATGGCATCCACATCTCGTATAGACTGTTATGTAGTATAATTTTAAAATGTATCATTATAAATTATCATTGTCTATTACATGAGATGAAAACAAATAAAGATTGATTGATTGATTGATTGATTGACAATGCGTAAAAAACTAGAGCATGCGTTGCGTTTTGCGTATTAGGCGCAAATCTTACGCTTAGATAACACGCACGCGTTTAAACAAAATCTTGCCGCCACTGACCAACAACTAAGTTTCCTTAATGCTACCACCTGTAAGTGAAAATTAACACCGCGATCGCCTTTAACACCTTATGTAGGTCGTATCCCCCCTTAACCCCTTAAGTAGGTCGTAGAGCCCTCTTAATCTCTTAAGTAGGTTGTAGGCCCCCTTAACCCCTCTAAGTAGGTCATAGATTCCCCTTAAGTATTTAAGTAGGTCGTAGGCCCTGTTAACCCCTTAATTTGGTCTTAGAACCGTCTTAACACCTTTTGTAGATCGTACGGCCCCTTAACCCCTTTAAGTAGGTCATAGGTCCCCCTTAAGTAATTAGGAAGGTCGTAGGTCCCCCTTAAGCAATTGGCTAGGTCGTAGGCCCCTTAACCCCTTTAAGTAGGTCGTAGGTCCCCTTAAGTAATTAGGTAGGTCGTAGGCCTCCTTAACCCCTTAAGTAGGTCGTAGAGCCCTCTTAACATCTTAAGTCGTAGGTCCCTTTAACCCCTTAAGTAAGTCGTGGAGCCCTCTGAATCTCTTAAGTAGGGTGTAGGCGCCCTTAACCCCTTTAAGTATGCTGCAGGTCACCATTACGTAATTAGGTAGGTCGTAGGCCCCTTAAACCTTTTAATTAGGTCGTAGGACCTTTTAAGCAATAAGCCTTAACCCCTTAAGAAGGTCTAGTTCTCCTTTAAGTAACTAGGTAGGTCGTAGGCTCCCTTAACCCCTTTAAATAGGTCGTAGGTCCCCTATAGTAATTAGGTAGGTCGTAGGCCCCCTTAACTCTTTTA
>JXSR01S019165.1:6258-31557 GCA_000969725.1 Ophiothrix spiculata | reverse complement strand
AGACGAGATGAAAAGCACATCATATCTGAATTTGTTGACAGGAATAAACTGTAGATACACATCTTTGGTACTTTTATGATTTAAAATACTATTGCTCAATACTCGTATGCTTTATTCAATCAGAAAGTTTTATTGGTAAAAAATGTGTATCCATTTTAGATGTACTTCATCTAATTTTTTTGTCTTTAAACTTTTTGTTTTTGTTTTTATTTTCCCTTGATAGTGACGGAATTTGTTGGCCCATCCAAAAGAATATATACCGGAATGGGCACACAATTCTTATTTGCGATAGGAAATATGATTCTCTCTCTTCTCGCCTTCTTGATCCGAGATTGGTTTGTGTTGGAGCTGGTGATTTCGGTACCTATTGCTCTGCTTTTCCTTTTGATACCGTAAGAATGTTTACATTCATGATTGAACCATCCTCTCAATATCCATCTCATATGTATACTCTCTATATCAACTTTGAAAAACAAACAGAGAAGTTAAACTATGCTTCTTTATCCGTTTATGTTCCACAACATTCTCCAATGCAGCGGTGCTTTCGCACTATGTAAGCAACATTTGATAACGCATTAGTATATCTATAGTTTGTAGAATCAATTATGCAATACTGGCAGGACTTCGGCTTATAAATCATTTCATATTTTGATTGAAATTTTTGCTGATAATGGCCAACCTCATGTAATATTTGCTGTTAATTAACCGTTGCTCACCAGGTACACATGCCGTGCCATTGTCCAAGACGGTACATTCGCTCAAAGGACTAATTGTTTAATGTGACCTTTAAACCACGTAGTTATGAGTTGCATAATAAAACTTGGCTAATTATCATCCGCCTAATACCTTTTCCAACGTTTCTGACAATCACCTCCTCATGTTTATGTAAAACTTAAAGGCTCTGTCACACATCACCGTATAGAGCAAAACGTACGCCTAACGTACTTAATCCCACTATTGTTCTGTTTTATGCATTGTTGTTCGTCGTGTGTTCGTTACAAGTACGTTCAATACGTTATCCATACGGTCTGTCCGTTATGTATACGTTTAATTCGTTGTTCATACGGTGGTGGTCCGTTTAGCACACGTTCAATATGTGAAACTTTTGTACGTTATTCATACGTTTTGCTCTATACGGTGATGTCTGACAGAGCCTTAACTGACAATCAACTTTCTCTTGTCTTTGTAAAACGTCACTGACAATCAACAAACTCCTATCAATGTGAATCTTTACTGGCAATCAACCGTAAAACTTTACTTACAATTATCAACTCGTATCTAGGAGAAGTTTCACTGACGACCAACTAACTCATATCTATGTGAAATTAACAAGCTCATATCTATGTGATACTTTACTGACATACTGACAATTATCAGCTCCTTTCTATATGATACACGAAACTTTACTGACAATCAACCAGGGCATACATATGCGAAACTTTACTGACAATCAACCAGGGCATACCTATGCGAAACTTTACTGACAATCAACTAGGGCATACATATGCGAAACTTTACTGACAATCAACCAGGGCATACCTATGCGAAACTTTACTGACAATCAACCAGGGCATACATATGCGAAACTTTACTGAAAATAACCAGGGCATACCTATGCGAAACTTTACTGACAATCAACCAGGGCATACCTATGCGAAACTTTACTGACAAACCAGGGCATACATATGCGAAACTTTACTGAAAATAACCAGGGCATACCTATGCGAAACTTTACTGACAATCAACCAGGGTATACCTATATGAAACTTTACTGACAATCAACCAGGGAATACCTATGCGAAACTTTACTGACAATCAACCAGGGCATACCTATGCGAAACTTTACTGACAATCAACCAGGGCATACCCAATGCAAAACTTTACTGACAATCAAACGGGGCATACTTATGCGAAACTTTACTGACAATCAACCGGGGCACACCTATGCAAAACTTAACTGACATTCAACCAGGTCATACATATGCGAAACTTTTCTGACAATCACCCAGGGCATACCTATGCGAAAGTTTACTGACAATCAACCAGGTCATACCTATTGAAACTTTACTGACAATCAACAATCTCATATCTAGGCAAAACTTTATTGACAATCAACCAACTAATATCTAAGCAAAACATTATTGACAATCAACCAACTCATATCTATATGAAACTTAACTGACAATCAACTATCCCAGATCTATGCGAAACCTTGACAATCAACCAACTCATACCTATATGAAACTTTACTGACAATCAACATTCTCATATCTATGCAAAACTTTATTGACAATCAACCAACTTATATCTATGAAAAACATTACTGACAATCAACCAACTCACACCAATATAAAACTTTACTGTTCAGAGAAGTAAAAGGACAGTAATAAGTATGCCCTAAGCATCTTCTTGCACCTTAATTTTGTCTTTTTCCTTAGAGTACTTGAAGAATCCCCGCGATGGCTGATGACAAGAGGCAGATTTGATGAAGCAGAGACAATACTTGCCAACATAGCTAGAGTAAACAAGAAAAAGTTACCAGAGCCTGTGTTTGACAAAGAAGACAAGCAAAAGGCGAGTTCTCTCACGAATGTTATGTGTGGGGAAATAAATGGATAATCATTACCCGTAGACGTCAGAGTCGTCTGGTATTTTCCTTTTCAGACCAGGGGTCGATTTCACTAACGTTAAAATGCATCGTTAACCCATCGTAAGACCAAAACCCATCGTTAGCTATGACCACTTCTTGACCCTACGCAACGTTAACAAAGGGTTCGATCTTTCTAGTGCATAATTCATATACCTTACAATGCGGTGAACACTTAGCTACTATGAGATAAAAATGATGATTTCCAATTGTTGGCATTTTTCATAAGTAATACCAGGGTATAGAAACACTTAACCTTTCTGGTAACTTTTATTGTGCTGATGAGAATTCTCTGTAATATTTATGAAAAATACACGAATCATTTTAAAAACTGGATTGTTTTTGATAGAAATTTGACATTCACGCCAAATTTGGCTCATTTATTATTATTTCATCATTCAATATTGCAAGAAAAATCATCTGTCGTCGTAAATTTTTGTGATTTTTATTTTTGATTACTTGACTTTATATTATTATTTTTTCTTAAAGCTTATCGATTTTTTCTGGGACTTCAACTATTTTTGCGTTACCGCGGATTTCGAATCCCTTGGTAATACAGAGGTCCAGGGGTCGAGTCCAGGTCGGAACACCTCTCATTGTCTCCTGGGGGCAAGAAACTGTACTCAAATTGCTCCATGGTTCGGAAGCTTCGAAGTAACGTTATATCGCTGGTCCGCTTCGCGTTTTACTCCAAAATCAGGTGGTTCGAAGTGTTCGGATTCAGATCCCTACATACACTGGGAACTTAGGGGTACAAAAGCTGGTTTTGAGCTTTTAAGCAGGACAACGAAATTCACACCATATACTCAACTGCTTTTTTCAAATTTCATGGGTTTGCATTGGCATGATCGCTAGACGCAAATCCTTGCGTCAAAGTTTAGTCAGACGCAACATGGGAAAACAATCATCATTGAGCAGTATACGTTTATCATAATCATGTTGTTTTTTTTTAATTTAGATGAACCGATTGAGGACCTTACCTTTAGGACTTATATAAACGTGTTCATTGTACGTTTTAGATTTTGGAAGAAAATAAAGAGCGGAAGCCCACTGCAATCGATTTATTCCGTAGTCCAAAACTTCGAGGCAGAACACTCAATCTGATGTTTAACTGGTAAGAGATGTGTCAGTTGAATTTCAAATAGGTTGTGTATCTCAGAAGAAATGAGACTTGTCTTATTATTATCTTAGGGTTCGGCCACTGTTGTTTGCTATATTTTACCCCATGTTATTTCTTCTCACGCTATCTTTTTAAAACAGTCGATGACCCCATATTTTTTCTCGATTTGACATGCACTTGACATTCACAACTGACCAGCCAAATATTTCAAAATTCTACAGGTAGCGAATATGTGAAAAATCAGCATTTTGTAGTGTAGGAAAACACACGTAAAAAGTTTGATCAGTGAATGTGCGTTAAGTCAGGAGCACAGGACACTATTTCCCGGTATTTGTCGTGTTGTTCGGCGCTTATCGGTACGACGATGCGTAAATAACAAGTGCAAGCGTTGCGTTTTGTGTATAATGTGCATATCGATTAAGCCTCGAGGAAATTGTATGTAAATTATAAAAAGATGGTAGTTTTCAATTCTGATAATATGAATGAGATTTACACCAAACATTTTTTTTAATCCACACAGGGCAGTCAACTCTATGGTGTACTACGGGTTGTCCCTAAGCACATCTGATCTAGGATCCGATCCGTATATAGCCTTCTTCTTATCCAGTCTTGTGGAAATTCTTGCTTCCACGTGGGTTGTTATTGGCATCCAATGGCTGGGAAGGACACCAAACCTTTGTGTTATGCTCATATTTGGGGGTGTAGCATGTTTAGCCACTATTGTTATTCGTGAGTATAAAAATGACAAGCAAATGCAAGCTTTAGTATACAAGCATGTAGTTTTAAGCATCTGCACATTTAAATGATGCTTATAAATGCTCGTAATTAATATATTGATAAATGCAAGCTTGTCTGTTTGCACAAGCGTACCAATTCAAGGTTACAATCAGATCGACAGTACAAGCAATTACGAAACAAGCGTGTAAGCGTTCTTATGGTAAATTGCAAGCCCAAATACAAGCAATTACGGAACAAGCGTGTAAGCTTTCTTATGGTAAATTGCAAGCCCATGCAAGCTTGTAAAAGTTTATGCTGATGATTGCATTTTCATAAGGGATTACTTGGAGCAAACAAATACCGATTATGAGTAATGCATGCATTGCCGAAGCTTGTATGGAACTTGCATGGGATTGTAAACATATTCGCAAGCTTCTCCAAGCATTTCAAATTGTTGCATTACAATCATTTGATTGCAAGTATGCTTTTTCTTGAGCTTGCAATATACCAATTACGAGCATTATTTGCAAGCACAGTTTATGCTTGTAATAGCATGCTTTTACAAGGGCATGCATGCCATTTCTATAAAAGATTCCCAAATATTCTCATAATTGGTGAATTGCACGCATGTATAAGCTTATGTCGATGACTGCATTTTAAAAAGAGAACGTACTAGTGACATCGATGATAACCACACATTAAGAACTAGCTTGCATTTTATATATTTAAAAACCTTTTGATAATTTTTATTTAAAAGTTATTTGAAATTCTTCTTTCTTAAGAAGGAAATTCAACCTTATGCTTATGATTATATCAATTTTCTTAATTTGTTTTACTTCAGCCGCTGGAACAGCAAAGTTGACTGTAGCAATGCTTGGAAAGTTTTGCATTTCGGGAACGTTCTCTCTGATTTACATCTATACTGCGGAGGTCTACCCAACAGTTGTCAGGTTTGGGATCGATTATACGCGTATAATTTATTTACAGATTATCAGTGGAGCAATCTACACGGGAGTGCAAACACAGATGAATGCGCATCTCTGTAAGCTGCTTTGCAGTAGACTGCACTCTGCGTACATGTGTAAGTGTAAGCGTCTACGGAGATGCGGATACCGGATCTCAGATCTGGTCTCGAAGATGCACATAGATCCGGATTTGCACTTTCGTGTAGATTGCCCCAGTATAAGGAATTTCAGAATTGCTAAATTAAACAGCTATTTATATATCAGGATAGTCATGTTGTTATGTTTTTCTTTTGGCACTTCCATGTACTTATATGGGGGGCATAATCATGTATCAAGAACTAGATCTAGGTTGACGTCACAGTATGCTACCACGAACTAAACGTATGTTCACTGTTATTAAATTGATGAAGTCAGACGTTTACTTTTCATTGCATTCTTCCATGGTTCATCATCAGTCTATGGTAGCTATTCATATAACATTTTTTTACAGATTGGCTAAGTTAGCTTGAACAGTATAAAATATAGGGTTGACTTCGCGAGTAGAACATTTCAAACCTGCAGGCAGTGATAGTAGTTCTCTATGAACAATAAACCTGATAATCGTTTAATAATACATACTGAATGTCACTGCTGAATGTCATACAGCCTTTTATCTTACTTTAATTCTCCTCAGAGGTGCAGGCATGGGACTATGCTCAATGTCATCTCGAGTGAGCACTATCGCATCTCCAATCATCCTCATCATCGGTGATTATTGGTCTCCTCTGCCTTATCTTATCTTTGGGTCATCTGCTATTATTGCTGGCCTTCTTGTTCTGTTACTACCGGAAACAAAAGGACGGCAACTTCCGGAGACGCTGCAAGAGGGAGAAGATTTTATGAAGTGAGTGAAATCTTTTAACCCTTTCGATCCGATAGAACGACTCAGCGTTTCCTAAGGAGCATACGAGAGAACGCTCAGGCGTTCCAATTTGTATTGAGTGTAGATTAATTCAGTATGGGCTGTATACCCATATAGTCTTTAAGTGCTTGATGTACAGATCAGGACTAGAGTTATAGTCCCGGACTAAGAGAAATTTAGTTCCTTTAAAAATGACACATTTTGTGGCATTTATGATAAAAAAAATTATGCCATTGCTTAAAGATCTATGCTTAATTTTCTTTAAGTTGACCATTTATCTGTTTTGGAACATCAGCATTCTTTTTTTTTTTTCAAAAAGAACAAAAATTGGTTTAGTCTAGGACCCAGACTAAACTATTTTTTGTTCTAAAAATAGTTCAATGTTGTAAAATACACAAATGAATCATAGAGGAAAAGTTTCAGTTTAAATCTTTAATCAAGAGCATATTTTATATCGCTAGATTTCTTTCAAAATGCATGTGTTATTTTTCCAAAATTTCCTGAGAACCCCTAGCAGGAATAGCTAGATATTGACGAAGTCACTTTTCTGCAGCCCTATTTTATAGTCCAGGTTTCAGGTCCATATACCAGGTTATGGATCTGAAACCTGAACGCCATGAATGTCTTGACTCAAGAACACAAATTGATTTAGTCCCCGGACTAAACTATTTTTTGTTCTAAATATAGTTATTGCAAAAAAAAAATGAATCACATTGGAAAAATTTCCGTTTAAATCTTTAAACAAAAGCATACATTATCACTAGATTTCTTTCAAAATGCATGTGTTATTTTCCAAAGTTTCTCGAGAACCCCTGGCAGAGATAGCCAGATAGGTTATGTTTTTTTTCAAAATTTCAAATTTCACTTAGTCCGGTGTAATAAAATACAGCGTCCATGTGACTGGAATGTCCTAGCTGCTATTAAATTGTGTAGAACGTACTTGTACATGTGCGATCAATAAATCATCGATTGCGACTTATTCCGTGTAGTTCAATTAGACCCGGACGCCTGGGTATGGGGGACACTCAGTCTCATTAGACCGGTACTAAATTTATTCCTGATTTTGACATACTAAATGCGTGATGCTTATTTAAAGCTTTCCTGCTTGACTTATTTCCTTGACTAATCTAAAAGTGATCTCCACCACATATTTGTTTTCCCTTGTTTTTACAAACATTGTACTAATGCACCTATCACTTGTAATTCCGGCCCCCGGGTACCCGGACACTCGCGTGATGAACGAGCTCGGGCGCATTCCCCGCTAGCGCCCGGGTACCCGGGGGCTGGAGTTACAAGTGATAGGTGCATAACTGGAAGATCAATATCTGACGTAAATACATGTAGAATAAATATCTCACGTGTTCACATAAATAGAATAAGCAAAACCTCAAGTCGATACTTGGATTGATTAATTGATTGATTGATTGATTGATTGATTGATTTATTGATTGATTGATTGATTATTTTCTGTAAAGAGTTTCATATTTTGTAGGATTGTAGTAACATATAATGATTTATGAGTGAAAAATCCAAATCCAAAATATTACTCACTACTTCAGCTTTCGCCATCTTGGCTGATGACGTGTTCACATGCAAGTGTATTGGTTCACTACTACTCCCGGGAAACTTGATAGTAAACTCTTCCACGGGTTTCTGGTGTTTTTTTAATTATCAGTGAACCATACATTGGTTGATTGATTGTTTACCTATAGCTCTTTATTTTATTTATCTCCTTTTTTACATTTTCAGGAAATCAAACTCTGAATCAAGAACAACAAAGACTAGTGATATGAATATGAACAACGCAGCGTTTTCACAAGATGAAATCCAATTCAACAATATATGAAAACGTTTAAATAAATCTACTGATGGGTGGGTCAAAATTTCTCGCCTGGATTCTTCGTTCGGAGGAGATGAAGGTCTAGACCCTTTAGAAGTGAAAGTGTCACTCTTTCTTGGGGTGATTTTTGTTTCACTTGATGTAGAGTGAAACCACGTACAGATTTAGTTCAAAAGAATGAATGTCACTGTTTCACAGTTATATAATTAGGCTCCAATCTGCGAAAAGAGTTAAATCTTCTCTCTTATCAAAGATTGGTCACTCACAGCGCGATATCACTCTTTTCGAGTGAATCAAAAATACTCCAAGAAAAGGGTGACGGCTAACTATTAACTTTAATCGTTAATATTATTTGCAAACAAAAGAGGACAATAATACAGAGGGACTGGCCTAGATTCTTCCCGCTTTTTTTTTACCTACATATTTTTACATGTTTTTTAGAACATGTAATATAACCTACCAGTAGTGCGCAAAAAAATGTTGTCAAAACAGTGTTTCCGGTTTCAAATTTTAAAAAAGACCTTTCTACAGCTGTGATGGGTAAAGAAATTATTTTAATGAAATTTGTTTTTTTTTAATATTTATTAGATTATATTCAGGAAATTTGTTTGTTCTTTTTATCTGGTAAATCCATCTGAGGTACTAAATTATGATTTAGAAAACACAGGATAGTCACGCCACCATCACAGAATAATAAGTGTAAATTAATTATCTCTCAATCTTGATCGATTGGTTGATTGATTGACTGATTGATTCCATGATCAATCCTACTTTTAACTAAGTTACATCAGTGATGGGCAACCTACAGGCCGCATGCTGCCCCCGTACCTGTTCTGTCGGGGCAGCCAGGCCCAGAAGAAAAATATTTTGTTATATTTGTGACCCGTCATATCGAAAGGTACCTTAAGATCGACATAGTAAATTACGAGAAGCTGAGAAAAATAAATAAATAAATAATACATGAATTAATATTGAATGAATTAATGAATGAATGAATGAATGAATGATGCTTTTTTTACTTTTATTGAAGGGATGAACACATAAAGTTCATCTTAAATAATACTCTTTTGATAGCAACTTAATTGGGTATCTATCACACATGAGGGAAAATAACACAAACGAAAACAAGCGAAACGATGAAAAGGACAAAAGTAAAGAAAAGAAAAAGAGAAGAGAAGGAAATGAAGAAAACGAAAGGAAAGGAAAGGACCAAATGAAAAGTCCAGGAAGGAAGGGAGATAAAATGGTAGGAACGGTATGTATACTTTTCTACACAAATCAAGTTAACCGGGAATGTTCGTGTTGTTGCTCAGTCCAAAAATCAATAAATTTGAGCAAAATCTGAAACGTTAAACGTTTTCATTGTTATGATTTTTCTAAGAAAAAACAATTTTGAGGTGTGGCCTTAGGCCTTGTTCCCAATTCATGACGGAATATATACCGAAATTCAGAAGGCTTTGACGCAATAACCATGACGAAGTTTATTTTGAGTCATGCGCAAAAATATTAGGAGAAAAGCACAACTACCTCCTTAAAAATAGTCTTTATAATGAAAGAGGCGCCCTGACGCAATGTATCTGCATTATTCAATACGCTATACTACAATCAATCTTTGAATCATGACTCAATAATTTTTTGCATTCTGATGCAAGACAATTGCGTCAAGCTCTTTCGTCATGAATTTGGAACCATGCCTTAGTGATTTTAAATGACGATATACGTCTGATATTACCTTTCTTCATTCAGTTAATGTTTACACAACCAGCACACTTTATATTTGCAGTTCCATTATGTTCATTCTTATTTTGTAATAAAACATGTCATTTATCGTCCAAAATAGGAGCTCTACTTTGAAATGACGTAAAACCAGGCCTGCATAAAACCACAGAAAGCGTGTTACTAACTAGATATTTATTTCATAATTCAGTTTCATAAATAATCTTTAAAACAAAAACAAAAACCCTTTTGTTATCCGTGGGTCAAGATCAAGTTGAAGATTATTTATGTTTTAATGTATGCGTGTATTTCAGTTTAAAGGATAACTTATTTTGTTACTGAAAAATCAAAAGAAGCATATGCGTTTAAATGCATGTAGAAAGCACCGTGACATATTCTAAATGTGTTGGGAGTACTTGAAAGTATGATCAAGATGGGAGTAGCTTACCGTTCGTTCAATTTTTTCATATAGTGTTAAATTGTTACCACGGCTCAAATGGTGACATATTTTTCACATCAATACATATTTTCACGGTTATTATGGGTCAATTCATACTTGGCATCCAAACAAAATTTTCGCTACCAAACATTTTGTCGTGACGTCAAACTATGGACGGTCATAGGTGTTGGTGGTTATATATACCTTTCTTGATTTCACACGCCGTTTTGGGTACATATCGATTTTGGGTTTAGACACCGTTATGGAGTTTGCACACCCTTTTGGGTATTCCAGACACCTTTTTTCATTGTAATAGGCACCTTTATTAAATTTGTAGACACCTTTCTCTTGTTGACATCTTTTTGACATAAAATGCCAGCAAAATCGGTCTGATTTGAATCGCAAATATTCGCCATATTGTACGAATACTTTTATAAGGAATGCATATGCATAAGACGACCTAAGCTCAGGAACATTAAAAACAATTTATTGTGACCTTTACTTATACCTGCATAATCAACAATAATTCTCGACGCGGAATGGTCTCACTCTCTAACAAGATTGAATATTCAACTAAAAAGGTTAAAAAAAACAAGTATTTTCGTCTGAAAACTTTCAATCTGAATGATTGAAATATATGGGTAGAGATTGAAATATATGGGTAAATGATATTTTAACCATAAATGAAATCCCGAAGCAGGTGATATTCACCCTGAAAGGTTTTTTAATCTTTTAGTTAGGTTCCCAGTAAAATGAAAACTATTTGTATGCTCCATAAGAGAGGATTTATGTGACTGCCGTACACCCCTATCACTCTCAAATTCGAGTGCCCCTCCCCGGGAGTGCCCCTCCCTGGGAGTACAGTACATGTCAATAGTGTACCTGAAATATCATTTCTTAAACGTACCTTGCTACTCTTTGGCATTAAACATTACTATAGAACAAACGACAGTATCATGTAAGTTACAATGGTTAAGCTTAACATCGTGCATAAGTTACTGCATTGCAATTCCATTATGCCACGGTACGCATGTACGCCAGTCACATAAATCCTCTCTTTTGCAGCATAAGAATAGTTCTTATTTTACTGAGAACCTAACTAAAAATTAACAAACCTTCCAGGGTGACTATCACCTACTCCGGGATTCCATTTACGGTTAAAATATCAGGCAAACTCGGCGAATTTGTTTCACCCATCTTGCATCTGCTGATAGCGACGATCGAAAAGGAAACCTGCCTGCGATGATATTGTCTGCATTATGTGACGTATCGATCATGTGACAAAAATAGTAACACCTGATTAGACAATTTAATCAATCTTGACAACGATTGAAAGTTTTCACTCGTTTAGGGGAATTTCAATCTTGTCATCAATCGTTCGGAAGGGTGGAATTTCCAAACGGGCAATTTAAGAGAGAAGAGTACTCTTTTCTTGTATCGAAGTAGATTGATTTACCTTCAATAAATTACTTTTCAATGGACTTCCTTTAGATAAAAAAGATAAAAGCTGTACAATTCAATATTTTCCGTATCTCGTAAACCTGTATGCGCAGTGGACACCATGCCACAGACCAGTCAAGCTGCTATTTGGGTATACATGTTATATAGCCTCAGACCTTCGAAAGACATCATTATACGAATAATGATGCTCGCTGTTATCAGAATATCAAGTGTGAATAACTGTTTGCGTGAATTTAATGACCGACAACTTGTCCCTTTCAAACATCTATTTTGAACTACAGTTGTTGTTTTTCAAATTTCGTGAATGTGAGGTTTGATGTTTTAGCTAGCAGATTATATTAGAAAATAGTCATTAGGTTTGTTAAAACGACGAGCACGTGGATGAACGTGACCTCATTATTTAAAAGGGCTCAAATTGACTACTTTTGTTTAAGATGTTATAAACGGTCAAAACTATATATATGAAAAAGACATCGATCATGATACATATCGTTAAGACAAACGTTCTTCTTAAGAGCAATCCGTTAAACAAATATTGTATATTTCGAGAAAAATAAAATATTAAAGGGCCATGAACAAGTAAATAGTATTATGCGCAGAATTCTACTAAATCTCAAAGACAATAATGTGTAATTAAATTATCAAAAACAGTCAGATCTTCTTCTTCTTCGTCTTCTTTGTCTTCTTCGTCTTCTTGTTCGTCTTCGTCTTCGTCTTCGTTTTCGTCTTCTTCTTCGTCTTCTTCTTCGTTTTCGTCCTTCTTCTTCTTCGTCTTCTTCTTCTTCTTCTCCTTCTTCTTCGTCTTCGTTCTTCGTTCTTCGTTCTTCTTCTTCTTCTTCGTCATTGTCTTCGTCGTCGTCATCGTCGTCGTCATCTTCCTCTTCTTCGTCGTCTTCTATATCCTTTATCTTTTTCCTTTCTTCTTTATCTTCTTCTTTTTCATCGTTTGTTGAACTTCATTTGATTATCGTCTTCATCGTTTTCTAATACTTCCCCCTTTCGTTTTCTTCTTCCTTTAACATTACATGTTTTCATTTATTCTAACGTAAACTGTATTTTACCTAATCATTATCATTGGTTAACCTATTATCATTACTACATAATTCCGAACAAATAAGAAACATAAAAACAAAAATACTATTTCTGAAGGCTGCCAGTGTGCGTTTAATGTAAACAAGCCTTGACAATGATAAATGAGGAGATTTGATACAGAAACTGATACATCTTTCCTCAAAGATCTTAAAAGCACACTTCAAAGTGTTGAGATGATGGTAACACTACTTAAAAATGTTATCGTCACGGCTTTGGTAAATATTTAACAGGAATGGAATATGGAAGTTGAAAACAACCATAAACCCGGAATTATGTAAACGTAGCATATCACAAGATGTTTAACCAGAGGATACATTATTGAGTTGATTTCAAGAGTATTATTCAGTCGTTTGCAAAAGTCTTTACTCTTTTGAGTTTAATGGATGATAAAGATATTGAAATACAATTTAAGGGAATAAATAAATAGCTTATGAACGGACACTTCACAAGTCAATGAAGGTATAGCAGTATATACCCATGAATGGTTTAACAGGAGAACATACATCCAGAAGAATATACGCTATCAAAAGGATATAATCAATATCTTGTCTACTCTTCGACCGGCTCTTCATCACTTGACGCTCTCATGCGATGTTCTGAACTATCACTATTATCACACAAGTTTAACTTTATTTTGCCCCGCTTGTTTGCTCGATGAAGCCATTATACCAGTATCATGCAATAAGACAACGAAATTATCTCTCATCACTGTTACGTGATCTTCGTGCATAAGGATTCGTTTCCTTAGACAATGAAACAATGTCGTTTTGGTTCTTATAAAGCTCAGTAATGGGAGGACGTTATCGTTGTCAAGTCCATCTTTTATCAGTGTTGAAAACAATTCAAGACAATCTTAAAGTGTCTTGAAATAATGGATACCTTACAATTTCGTCAGGAGAATGAAACTGATATTACCAGAGGTGAAGAAAATGCCAAATTGTCTGTTTACATTTTGCGTATCATATTCATCATATTATTTTCAATATTTACAATATGTGGTAACTGTTTGTGCATCAAGGTATTAAAACACACCCCAGAGCTTCAGAGTGGCACACAAATATTCATGATGTCTTTAGCGGTATCAGACTTATTCGTCGGATTCTTAGGATCGCTTTCCATCGCACCTTCAATATTAGGAGTGTGGCCATTTGGGAAAATACTGTGTAAATTGAGTTGCATGTTTGGTTTGATTTTCTGTGCTTGTTCTGTGTTATCTTTGTGCTTATTAACTATAGACCGTTGTCTGGCAGTTGCATATCCATTACGGCATGTAACATTGGTAACAAAAACACGGGCTCTTGCTTTAACTGCGGGTATTTGGATTTTAAGTATTGCAGTTATAATTCCTTTGTCCCTTGAAACAAAAGTCGATTATAACAAAACAGCAGCGCTGTGTTTGGCAGCAATGGAAGATGATAGTTATTTAATCTCAGGAATTTTGATAACTTTGTTTTTGTACATTTTTCCGATGATATTGATGGTCGGTACGTATTCTAAACTCTTATATATAAGCCGTCGTCACGTTAGACAGATTGGTGTCATGGACTCTGTCTGGAGCATATCACAGTGTTTAGATGAAGACATTACAACGGACAAAGAACGGAAGGCCAATACTATTGATACATTCATTGAAACCAGCAACGATCATGCATTCACCGAGGCTAAAGATGCCCATGCATCCATTGAGATCAACAACGATCATGCATTCACCGAGGCTAATGGTGGACATATATCAACTGAGACCATTAAAGATCATGCATTCATCGAAGCTAGTGGAGGACATACATCAACTAAGACCATCAACGATCATACTTTCACCGAGGTTAATGATGGCCATGCATCAATAGAGACCATCAACGATCATGCATTTACTGACTCTTATGGCGATATCCATGCCTCGAACCAGAGCAACATCGTTAATATTTTAACTAATCCCCAAAACTGTTGTGCACTCACTGAAACAAATAGCTGTCATGCATTTGATACAGATATTAACATTGGCCATGTAACTGATACTGATACCTACAGTGGTCATGAAATTATTATGACAACAAACAGCACACAAAATGGGAAGGATACTACCGTCCAGCAATCAAAGGACCACTCCGTTGAAGGTAGGACAAATGAATGTAAAGACACGCGTGATACACATCCAACATCTGTTAAGATCGACAAGATCGGACCATCTACTCTACAGTCTCCTCCGCGCCATCATGGTAAATACAGATTATCTTTTGCAAATTTATCTCTCAAGTACAAACGTTCATTAAAAGAATGGAAAGCGTTAAAGATGTTCTGCGTCATAACATTAGTATTTACAATAACATGGATGCCGTATACATGTGCGACACTTATTAGCACAATCAGGAATGAATGTCTGCCGGACTGGGCTGAGTTTATCGTACAATGGTTAGCTCTTGGTAACAGCCTATGCAATGTCTGGATATATCTGTTCATGAATCTATCATTTCGAAGCACTGCCATTCGGCTTGTTAAAAGTGGCCAAGCTAATTACTGTCTGTGTTTCTATAAAAGGTGTCTTAGGACGACTGACGAAGAAGGATAAATTATCTGTTATTTCTGTATGCCCTTTCGTTTCAAATAAACCATTACATATGTGTATTCTTCCCTGAAATGGTGTGGAATGTGGATTTGGAACGTATATTAAAAACTGAAAATACAAATGGATTATGTATCTTTAGTGGAATCCGTCTAGTTCCAAGTTCATTGATTTGAATACGTTGGCATTTGGCACATGGAAAGAAATTAAGCTTAAAATCCATTAACCCTCGTCTAACAAAGCCTTTTTTGTAACACCTGTAACCATGGGGGTGGTGGGGGTGTTGCAATTCCCCACCCAAAAAATTTGGAACCAAGCCTTCTATGAACTTGGTTTTACTACCAACAGAAAGGTATGGTCCTCCCATATCTAAAGATACCAAAATCATCAAACCCGTCAAGCAAGGGGTTACGTAATTATGACGTCGCATTTTAAAGTACTTTCGGATCGGAAAACCGAGCCAAAATCTCGAAACCAAGTTATCTTGATATTCACCTGAGATAAACCCGAGAAATGAAAACTAAATTTCGTTTAGTGAGCTCATTTGCATTTGCTAAGTACTAAGATATTTATAATTGGACAAAAAATCATGAATATGTCTGAAATGATGGCGTCCTTTATTGAAAGCTACTGTGAAACGTGCCCCAACATTTGTTAAGGTTTGAATGTACACCGCCCTGGAAGGTTAATATCTAGAAATGTTTTTCGCGGTGTTTAATTCTATATTTTAGGCAATATTTGTCATAATGAAACCACTTCCGGTTTCAATTACGGAAAATGTCGACGGAGTGATTTTCCATGTTAATAACAAATAAATATTTAATGGACAATATGCTGAAAATATAATGTTTCTTTTCAAATGTTGAATTTTATTTTCATTCACTTTACTTCAATCTTTTCGCCATTTTCTAAGCTATCTATGGCAAAATGAACCAAAAGAATGTCAAAATTTGTTCTGCGCAACATTTTAAAGATTGAAAATTCAGATAGAATAGGATGTCTTTTTTCAATGCAGGCCATGAATAAAATGTTGCACAGACTATTTTTTTTTTAAACTTGGAATTTCAAAGCCAGCCATGTCCACTCGTTATTTTCCGATTATTTACCATGTGGTCTTACCGTCCCTTTTCTCCTAGATTCGGTTCTTGTCGTATTATAATTAACAGCATTTTGCAAAACCATTTGACCTTGTGTCACGCTTATATTCTTACACAGACTCATGATAAAAATACCATCAATACCATGCTAGGAACGAAAGCTTTCGATTTTGAAAATTCTAACTCGTGAAATCCATTAACACCATGATAGGCATGCAATTTCACGCATCCGTAATTAAGCATAGCCTAACCAGGCCACCGGGGGGATACATTTTTTCATTGTATTGCCAAGCGGGCTGCAGCAAAATACTCAGTCGAGGATTGTATAATCATCTCAAATAACAAGACAAGTTCTAGACATGGTACAATGATGGGAAACATGTATTGATACGACTAAAATATGAAAAAATGGTATCATAATATTCGAAAGAAAAGAAAATGCAACATCATGAGTCAAATTTGGGCCATTTTTTTCAGTGCAATGATATGCCTTTTATAATAATAATATTTATTTCAACTGCCATAAAATATACATGCAAAGAAACATTTCATATGCCATTGTTTTAAATCACGAAAAAAAATGTAGGCCCTATTAAAACTTTGGGATGAAACCTGGTACCATAAAACTTTAGGTTTCATTGTCCCAGGATAAAACCCCGGGATAAAAAAAAAATGGTACATGTACAATGAGTATCATTATAGCAAGGTGCAGGCCTACATTGCAGAGGTGGATTGGGTTCCGATCATTCCCAGGGCAAGGGTCATGAATCGATAGAAGAAAGCTGAAGAATATTGGACCAATTAGCAGGTCTAGAGAAATACCGGAAGAAGCTTCCAGGGCGGTGTGGTTTGAATGCTCACTTCTAGCCAACCGATATATGGAATTGTGTTCATGTTTGCGACGTTGAAATGTTGAAAACTTCATTTTTGGACAAATGTTATAAGTCGATGTTATTTGGCTTTCATCGGAAGACAATTATTGAAAAGATTAATATGAGAAACGTTGATTTCATCTAGACTGGTGTCGTCTTTCGTAAATGTAAAATACTTCGTTTAAGAGTAGCATTCAAAGACTTGTAGTGATCGTTAACATTGGTGCATATTTCTACACAGATGAGAATGTACCCCAGAGTCTGTGAGAGACTGTTTTATTGTACATTCTGAAATGCCAACTTTAAAAACAAAATGTCCGAGTCTTTAAAAACAATTACTGATAAATATTTTAAAGAGCCGAAGCAGGACTCCTAAATTTTATATAAGTTCCCTCCCCGAATGTTTTATTATGATATTTGTATGTCTTTGCCATGTTTGCTGTGCAATATTTATGTTTGTCTCACTGAGTGAGTTGGAGGTGCCACACTTTGCAGGTGATAGCGACATTTTGACTCCTGCCTCCTACAGGTTAGCTCACTGAGGCAAGATTTGTTTTTTCTTTCTGCACTGTTAATGTTTATATTTTTGAATTTGTGTGTTTTAAGATGTCATAGCCGAATGTGTAAATAAATATATATATATTTGAAATTGGTCTTGCTAAGGTTGTAACAGATTCTGTAGGTTTGTTGAAACCAATTGTCAATATTTTATTGAAAATAACCTCAACATACTGTATTTGCAACAGCTACAACTCGTAGTTTCATATTCTCACGAACAATTTATTTTCTAATAGATTATTTATCTAAAAATAGCAATTATGGTTCTATGTTCTTAATATGTGAATATGGTAAAATGTTAGGTTACTACATATGTTTGCGAAATTGATGTTACCAATTCCAGCCAACTAACCTATCAATACACTTTTAAAATTATCTTACTCTTGTTGAGTAAAAACTTACTCAACGGTCACAGCTCATTTTGTTGAGTAAAATCTTACTCAACGTTGGATAAACTTTACTCAACGTTGGGTAAACTTTGCTCAACGTTGAGTAAGATGTGCTCAACATTGAGTAATATTGACTTAACCGAGTAAGATTTTACTCAATGTTGAGTAAGATTTTACTCAACAATGAGCTGTGGCCTTTTTACTCAACAAAGAGTAAAATAATTTTTAGAGTGTAGAAACAGCAAGGCACGTGGCAGATAAACCTATTTTGACATGGGTTAGGACGAAACTCATCATCGCCATTGCTCTAAATGCTACATTGCACCACTTCGGTATGTCAGTCGGGGGAAAAGGTCCATTCGTGGATCTGGACAATAACAAATAGAAAAAGAAAAGGAAGGAGAGAATAAAATCAAAAGAACAGAGATAAATATTTTGAAATGTAATGAAATCGTTGTAAAAGATGTCTTTTATTAGTAAATCTAGAAAATGAAATATATAAGGTTCGCTAGTTCGAAAATGAAATTAGGTTCGCTAATCCGAAAATGAAAAAGGGTTCGCTAGTCCGAAAATGAAATGAGATTCGCTAGTCCGAAAATGAAAAACAAAAGGTCCGCTAGTCCGAAAAAACTTAGGCTGGTAATCAACAAACCTAGCAGACCCTATTTCATATTCGGACTGGCGAACCTTATTTCAATTTCGGACTAGCGAACCTTGTTTAATTTTCAGACTAGCGAACCTTTTTTTATTTTCGGACTGGCGAACCTAAGGATTGGCGAACCCTTTTTAATTTCGGACTAGCGGACCTTATTTCATTTTTGGATTAGCGAATCCTACTTCATTTTCGGTCTAGCGAACCTTCGGACTGACGAACCTTCGGACTGACGAACCTTCGGACTGACGAACCTTCGGGCTAGCGGGCTTGCTTCAAAGACACCTTCTTCATGACCGACGTTTTTGTAAAGAGAGAAAGTCGTTGACTGTAAAAAAAAATTACACGATTCAACAAAATACTTACAGTGCCCATGGTTCAATATTGCTTTGACTCAAGTGCAGTGACTGTGCAAAATTCCAAGAAGATGTTTCAGTAACACAGAGTACACAAATCGCGAATATTCAGAAAAAAGTACAAAATAACAGATTCTATGATTACTATGAAGTGTACCGGAATAGGTTAGATAAATGAATCCAGCAAATATCAATAATATCATTATTTTCTTTATGGCCATGTAGACGTTGACATCTTAAAGCAAAATACGCGATTAACTCAGAAAACAATAAATGACAAGGTGTAATAATTATCAGTTTCTTGAGCTATCATGATATCAAAAAATCAGTTACCTCCATGAACTATAATTGATTATTTACGTTGAAAGAAAATGAACAAGACCGAAAGAAAAGAAAATACCGTAAAATTCGCATATGAAGCAAATTTAAAATCAACAGGTTAATTGATCGCTGAGTTTTGACAAGATATTAACACTTTTTTGAAACGATCTTCTATAGGAATAAACGTGATTGTTTTGATGAACTTGAAATTTGTGAAAGTTTTGATAACTAATAAAGGCAGTTATAAGTTATAGTCCATCAGCTATTTTCTGTACGGGATCTATTTAAGATGTTCCTTGGGCACCATTGGTGACAAAATTTGACTTACATCATAACGTTTGTAGTATAACTATACTGCACATGAAATGATGTTTCTCAAAATGTTAAGTTGATCAATGACGATTTGGGGGCATTTTTGTGTAAAATTTACGAGTTTTAGCACTTTTTGGGAAAAAAGCATGTTTTTTCAAATTCTATGTACTGAATATGAACCCTAACAATTGGAATATTTAGCAGAGTAATACAAAATATCATATAAGTTGTAATATTTTTCAAATAACATTTTCATTTGTACATTTTGACTTTACTTTTATGACCATTTTGTCCAAAAATCGTGTTTTTTTAGCTTAAAACCAAAATATATCCGTATATAACACAATCAATGTATCAAATTTAGCAGAATTTTTAGATTTTAAAAATAACAACAAACATTACTCTACATTTAACCATCCACAAATTAACAATAAATTAAAATATAGGCTGTTCTACCTTCAAAACAAATGTTGATATAAGTTGCTTGTAGCAAAATTATTTTTAAAACAATAAGTAGCCTAAGTGAGCTACAAAACAATACTTCCTCTTTGTAATCCTTAATTTTGATGTAATACACACTATCGCTTTGATTTGATGAATAAATCAAGTATTAATTACAATTTTGGGCTATTTTGATCAAAAATCATAAATTGAGCATCTTATTACAAATTTTGTCATTTTCAGCTTATATATGATGGATAATTAAGAAGTTTCTAGTCGAAATTCCATTGTACATTGATCAAGAGCATACGTAGGTACCAAGGAATAACCAAAATTGGTAGCATTTACATTAGGATTAATTTCAGAAAGAATCAACTAATATGTCAGATAATCCTATTCCAAAGACGTTATAGAAATTGCAAGTTTGTGATGTTGCACATACTTTTTAATAAACCATTTCTTCGACGATAAACATATTCTTGTGGTTGTACTGGTGGATATTTAACTTGGAGAATGATGGCCTCTTCACTAAAAATAAACAATATACTTTGACTTATATTTATATCATATATTCATATAAATACCAGTACTAAACTACTTCCATTTCATAATCAATGTAGCTGTCTTCTTTTTCGATTTCCTCCTCACTGCTCCCTTCATCTGAACTATACCGCGCCTCTGTGTTTCCTCGTCCTCATCCATGTTTTTACACGTATCATTACATTTACACAAGTCTGTACATCGGAGGCCATTCTTCAAACATGAGCATTTTAGAGTATGACATCCACCTGAACAACCACAAGAAACCAAATCAAGAACTGTCTTTGGTGCTGGTTGTTGAGATGTCAAATGAACAATGAGCTCTCCCTGCGATATTTTCCAGCCTTGGTCATCCGGTTTAACAGTGACGGGTTGACGTTTGAGAGCATTGATCCAAATGGCACATTGGTAGTTTGTCCTGTAGTTGTGTTCCTGTAGGGAACCTTACTTGGCGGTAAACTTTGGGACTTGAGGTTAGATTGTGTGTAAAATTGCTTGTAGCGCACGCTGTTAATACATGGTTTTGTGTCTTCATTATAAAGCCCACAGACAAATATCTCTATTTTGCTGCAGGTAGATTTTGTTGGTGGCACTGTTTTACCCGGTTTACAGATGGCGTTGCTCCATTTATGATTGTCGATCATCTCAAACGCATTTTTTTTTTTCGTTTTCCTTTGCCAGCAAAAGCACTAGTGGAGTCACAGTCCGTTAAGGCGTGCATACCGGGCAATGCCTTGCATACGTTATGCCCAAGGAGTGATACCAGTGCATGAACGTCTACCCATCTTACATGCTTCTCAGTTCCACCCTGCAGTTTAGATGTGGGCGTTAATTTGGCATTGATGGTATATTGCCAGAATTTCTACGTCCGTGTCTGATGACTTAATCATCAAGCGTCTGTGGCCTGAATCAGAGACATGCTTAGCATGTAGGAACATCCACTAGCGGTTTCTTCGTGAGACCTGCTTAAGTCTTCAACATGCATCTTGCACTACGAGAACTTGTCCATCCGAAGAATGGATATGAATGTAGGATTCCCCGCTAGTTGCAAATAGGTGCTTGCCATTTAATTTCTTAGAGTACAAATCTTTGGTCCACTCTTGTTGGAAGAATTTCACAAGTGCCTCCTTATTTCCTCCATTGGATGCCAATTTCATCCACTGTTTGGGGATTTTAGAATCTCCCATTGTCACAACCATAACAAGATGTCCTTCTGATGCCTAGCATTTGCGTTCAATTGGATATAATGTCAATGAACCATAAAAGGTGGAGGAAAAAAGAAAAAAGTAGAGACACTGGGGCAAAATATCCAACAACAAATCATATTTGAATTCAATCTTTCAGATTTTGGTCCATGAACTTTTTTGCTCTTTTATAGCAACAATTGCTTAAAAATCACTGGAAATGTTGATTTCTTTATCTGAAGGATATAGTTTTGTTTGCAACCATACTATCTTAAATATCATTTACCAGTCATTTACCATAATTGCTTTCATTTTGCTTCAACACTTCATTGAGTTTATAATGTTGGCCTTGGATGTCCTCACCTCTGTCTCGCCATCTATCTTTTGTAAGGTGTTGATGCGTATTTAATAGGGGTTTGACTTCTGTCATCATTTAATTAGATCACCTGTCTGGAATTTTGATTACAGCTGATTGATCGATCGCTCGTTTAACGATACTGTGTTTTTTTCTGCGCTGTCAATTTTTATTCCCTATCCCGTGATTTTTATGTTACCCACATTTAACTTTTTGTCAATAATAATCCCATTGCTGTATTTTCATTACAGCTTGAAATGTTCCTGCAAAATTATAATTAATTTAATCTTTACTATATTACATATTATTACCTTGTATTTATTTTTATTATCTAATACTAATTAGTCATGGTTTTACAGCAGTGTAATTAATAGATCTTTTTTCGACACGTATAATTAGTAACAAATTTACCTGACGATATCAATCTTGTTTTCATGATAATGTTTTACACTGTATGCTGCATTATTTATTTTCTTTGTTATTGATTATTGTCCCCCTCAGTTATGGAATATACCCTGATTGACTTTCCCTTTTTTTTTCTTGATCCATCACTGACCCTTTAGGCCTATAGCCTATTTCATACGTCGCTGCACGTTATATTGCTTTGGTTGACTTTTAGGCTGGGTTATGGCTACTGTGTTTCCCTTTTCCTGCCCTTTTCATCAATCTTGGCTATTCCATCACTGTGTGTGACATATGCCCTTACCTAATTATTTTATAAATTACATTTTCAACATTCTGTAATTCTCTAACTTAGTAAATGTGCGTATGAAGTCACAGCCACTTTATGGACCTTGCTATATATATACTCTGTCGTCTCTGCCACGATATTTCATTGGTTGTGATTTCATGTTTATAATTTCTCGTTTTTATTGACTCAGACCCAGCAGTTGATGATATCAATCAATCAATCAATCAATCAATCAATCAATCATATCAATCAATCAATCAATCAATCAATCAATCAATCAATCAATCAATCAACCAATCAATCAATCAATCAATCAATTGATCGATCGATCGATCAATCGGTCAATCAGTCGGTCATCGATCGGTCGGTCTATTGGTCAATCATTTAGTCAATCAATCAATCAATAAATAATCTATCAATCAATCAATCAATCAACCAATCAATCAATAATCAATCAATCAATCAATCAATCAATCAATCAATCAATCACTTAATGCCCCATGGGGAGTCTGGATTGCATTTTCCCCCTCCTTGACCTTGCTTCACTTATATTCTCGATACAAGTACTTGCATAACATGCATACCCCATGAAGGAGTCTATTCGAACAGGGGACCCACGGCTTTACGTGACTGTCCGACCACGGAGCAAGTAAAGTTTCTTGCCCAAGGAAACAAGGAGACGAAAACCGCCCGGCCCGAGCTCGAACCCTTATTAAATTGTTCCCGGGTCTGAATGTTTTTTGGATGTTCCCATCTATTTTGTAAGCACCCATGTTATTAAGTAACATTTTGCAGGTATGATACACTTGATGAAACGTAACAAAAAATAGTAAAATAAAGTAAAACATGTATTTTTACATTCTTCTGTTGCCATGGAAACATGTTTAAAATCCACAGATTTGGTAAAAAATGGGTCTAACTCCGTTTTTATAAGGATCTGGAATCTTGAAATTTTGCAGGTATATTATTGTTGATAAAACGGAACCAAAAATCATAAATCAATTAATAACGTTATTAGCGCCCCAAATACATAACTTTTTAATACCAACTAGCAATCGTTAGCGCTAGTGCATTGCGAAAATAACGTTATTAGCGCCCCAAATACATAAATTTTTCAGTTTTACCTAACTTCTTAGCGCTAGTGCTTTTGTTAAGCACTAACGTTCGCTATCGCGCTATTTGATATACCAGCTGGCAGTCATTAGCGCTAGAACGATTATTATCGCTAATAGCGAATTCCATTGCAAACAGTAAACACTAGCGCGAATAGCGATAATTTTCAGTTCCAGCGCTAATGCTTCATAAAAACATCCATTAACGCTAATAGCGAAATCATTTGTATCCAGTACCCCGGTTAGCGCTAGTGCTTTTGTTAAGCGCTAACGTTCGCTATCGCACTATTTGATATACCAACTAGCAGTCATTAGCGCTAGAACGATTATTATCGCTAATAGCGAATTCCATTGCAAAAAGTAAACACTAGCGCGAATAGTGATAAACAACTAGCAATCATTAGCGCCAGTACAGTGCTTTGCGAAGATGTTCATTAACGTTAATAGCAAGATCAATTACAATCAGTAAACGTTAGCGCTAATGCTTTTGTTTAGCGCTAAATGACCATTCGCGCACCTTCTACAAAATCTGGGAAATTACATTTTGTTAATAAGAATAAATATCCTATATGTTTCTATGGGCCGCTCCCAGACACATTATTGTCTGTAGCATTAATTTGGTACACAAATGAAACTTGTTGTCACATAAGCCGCAAGAAGCCGCAACGCCGCAACCCCTCAACGCCGGTATGACATCGGTATGACGCCGGTGAATGATTGCGATGCCGGGTCGGACACCGGTCACCACTGTTTGATAACTAATAATATATAGCCATTTAATGCTAAAGGCTTTCCAAACTGGAATTTGCGCTTGCGTAACCAATCACAATAAACAGAATGAATATAATCTTAAATTCCCCTCATGGACATCGTCAGCTCGGCTAGTCTAGCGGTTACAGGGAGAGATTTTAACTCTGGAGATTGTGGTTTCGAGTCCTGCCTCAGTCGTTTTGATAAATTT
>JXSR01S019164.1:47169-59301 GCA_000969725.1 Ophiothrix spiculata | reverse complement strand
TTCAAAACAAATTGAGTTTAATCTTTGGATTAAAATATTAGATTAGAAGAGTAAAACTTTATCTAATTTGCCACCAAGTTGAGTTGAGAGTGGCCAGCATGGTGTATTACTGTCCTTTTCTTGTATCAAGGTTTTCTTTACGCATGGGTTTGGAGTTTTATGACTTTGTCATGGATCCCGTATGTTGCCTACAAATAATAAAATTCAATCAAAATAATCAAAATGTATTTTACTGATTGACCCTTATGAAATTAATGAATTGGTAGAAGCATAGCCTTTGCAGTGCTTAAAAAATGTGACATGTACATAGCTACGTGCCAATTGAAGATATCACGTTCATAGTTATCCAGAAAACTATCCTTGACATACGAGTACTTCAACATTATGCTTCAATACACTATTATAAGCATCATCGAACTTTAATTCTTGTAGCGATTATTTAAAACGGTGAATCGAAAGCACTTTTTATATGTGATATGTATCTAAGGATCTGTCTTGGGAAAACAAAAATGTAAAATTTGCTGTGAACAAACAAACAACTATTACAGGTACACCTGGGTTTCTAAGTTTTTCCCCGCAAATGATAGTGGATAAACTTGCACTTTGAAGAAAATATTCATGTTTACTAGCACATTGGCTTGGCATAATTGAATCATTTTCCGATTACGACTCGAGAAAAGATGTATCCGCCGGTCAGATAACAAGACAGAAGGTCATGTAATACTTTCTATTTACATTCTTTATTTACTCTGCGGTATTTACTGATTCAATTATTGTCACAACATAATCTGTTGCATTGACATACAATCCTTGCCATTAGCAGTGCTAATCTGTAGATGAGGTTGATAATATTTTATACCAATACTATAATTGAAGCTGAAGCATTGTCAAGATTTGGTAATGACGCATTTCGATTTCATCAATTTTCATAAATGTTGACCGAATGTGATCGAATCCTGTAAAGTTATTCTGAGCCTCTTCATTTACTTATATCTCAATTAAAGTTAATTCAATTGTCAGCTCGTGGACAGTTAAAAAAGGAAAAGAAACCAAAGCCTCGAAGTAATGCATACTCACTACATGGAGTAATTTGGCAGTACTTCAAATACAGATCTATTTATTCAACAACAACAACAATTGCAGCATACCACTGGGCATCATAACTAAACGTAAGACAAAACCAAGCGGAAGCTATCCTGTAAGTAAACATTATACAATAAACCAAAGGATAAGGTGATTTTTATCTAATAGTTCTTTCTTGGGGTTTTGCGTTCAGAATAAATTGAGTTTAATCTTTGGATTAAAATATTAGATTAGAAGAGTAAAACTTTATCTAATTTGCCACCAAGTTGAGTTGAGAGTGGCCAGCATGGTGTATTACTGTCCTTTTCTTGTATCAAGGTTTTCTTTACGCATGGGTTTGGAGTTTTATGACTTTGTCATGGATCCCGTATGTTGCCTACAAATAATAAAATTCAATCAAAATAATCAAAATGTATTTTACTGATTGACCCTTATGAAATTAATGAATTGGTAGAAGCATAGCCTTTGCAGTGCTTAAAAAATGTGACATGTACATAGCTACGTGCCAATTGAAGATATCACGTTCATAGTTATCCAGAAAACTATCCTTGACATACGAGTACTTCAACATTATGCTTCAATACACTATTATAAGCATCATCGAACTTTAATTCTTGTAGCGATTATTTAAAACGGTGAATCGAAAGCACTTTTTATATGTGATATGTATCTAAGGATCTGTCTTGGGAAAACAAAAATGTAAAATTTGCTGTGAACAAACAAACAACTATTACAGGTACACCTGGGTTTCTAAGTTTTTCCCCTCTTGAATGAACTTTTTTTCAAGAATAACCTTGAAAACCTCACGTATTAGTTCATCAACACAATAAATTCATAAAAATGATTTTGTCGAGCATCAGACGTAGACAAAAAATAGATTGAGCATCTTAACTATGTCATAGTTGTAATCTGAGCTACAGTATGCATTCAACCACATAAATACACATAATGAAGAGTCAACATCATATGATTATTTAACTTAATGTGGTTACAGTATTTGGTTACATGAAAATTCTGTCGACAAGAAGAAAGCTGCTAAGGAAAAAAGAAATATTATTGAATACCTAGGAAGCAAAACAGGTTTACTTGCAACGATAAATTATTTTAATGTGTCCTATCTAGATGGGTGCTATGGACCAAAGGTAACATCACTAGGGTGGACACAAAATCATTCTGTTGCACCGAACCATGCAGGAGGGGGGGGGGGGGGTAAGAGTCATTGCAAGGGGGCATATTTGAAAATCGGTTAAATCTTGTTCAAAACCATTCTTACATGTTCCTCTCATCTTAACGAACCAGAAAATGTATACTTTGACCCATCTCCAATGAATGCTTCAAGAGTTATATCCTATAACATGAAACGTCAAATCAAGGGTCAAGAGATGGGTCTATGGGAGTCAACAATTTCAAAAGTGTCCGATTTTGTTCAGAATGGTCTCAAATTGTTCGTCTTGCAAAACTATTTGTACAAAGTAATATTTATAAATGTCTACTATCAACTGTTGCTATGGTTACAGGTCGAGTTTTTCTTCATACCATAGAAACGATTGATCGACGACGTTGGAAAATATTACTTTATGTAGACAGTTTTGCAAGACGAACAATTTTAGACCATTTTGAACAAAATCTGACACCTTTACAATTTTTGACTCCCATAGGCCAAACATGTGACCCCTGTAATCACCTTTCATGTTTTCGGTTATATCTCAAAAACCCTTCATCAAATATTGATCAAAGTATACTTTTTCTGCTTCCTTATGATGAGAGGAACATGTTAGAATGGTTAAAAATTTGACCCAGTTTGAAATTTGCCCCTTGCAACGACTTTAACCCCCTCCTGCATGGTCCCATGCAAGTGACTGATTTTGTGTCCACTCTAGTGTTGTTACCTATGGTCCATAGAACCCAAATAGATAGGACCCGTTAAAATAATTTCTCGTTGCAGTTTTACCCCTAAAATGGGGTTTTGCTCCCTAGGTAGAATGGTATGTCAGTGCACTCTTGTCATTTGCAGAAGCCAAGTGCAACTTTTACGAAATTATTTCATTGCCTTGAGTGCTTGGTATCAATTTTGACAATGACATATACTGATAACCAAGTAACTAGTGACGAGCTTGTCCTCTTGCCAGAAGGGTATCTCTACATTTTCAGGAAAACGCTGATGTCATTTGATGATGTTATCGAGAATAATTTGCGTGTTAGTGTTTCACTTATTATTTATTTTGAACAAGTTTCCTTCATTTTCTTTGATAAAAAAGTAAGCGAGGACATGGAAGTTTGTAGTTGTTTGGTCGTTGTTTAATTACAGGACACATTCTAGCAAACTTACTAACCGCTAGCGAGCGTTTCCTTCAAACCTTTCCTATTAATAGTTCGTTACACTGAGGCTCGTAGAAAGATATAAATATGAAAAAATATGATAGTCTATCTAAAAGATTTGTTTGTTATCCATAAAATAGGCAATGCATAACAAAATCACATCCCTTCAATCTTTTTCAAGTAAAACGAGTTCAGGATGGGGATTAAAAAGAGCTCCTCCCTTGTGCCCACATGTCCATGTGTATGTGTCTCCGTGATGAAAGTGTGTACATTGTGGTGCAGTTTTTAGGGCGTCGGCTTGTATGCAGGGAGTTTTTCCTTTGAGGGACCCCCATGCAATTAGCTGGCATCATACTTAAATATTCGAAAATACAATATTTCTGTATTAACCGGACAAGGTATGATTCTTTAAGTAGTGTCAAATGAAATGTAAAGAGATGAAGTAAATGCGTAAAGATACTCGGCATACCAATTCTTGGAATATGTGTTTGGTACATGTACTTTTGCCATTCATTTAGAAGACATTCTATTTTAATTGTAATCTAAATTGTTGCCGTAGTCCAAGAGAAATTTATTATACATTACTGATCCACATTCGGCGGTCACATATTATACCCATCGCACAAATCCAAGTTCTACTTGTTTTTATCTGAAACGATTAACAATTTGAAAAGGATATTTACATATAACAGCCTAAGGTTACTTAAAAAACCTGAAAATCTCTCACCCTTTCTGTTTAATTCTAATAAATACACCGTTTAGACGACCATTTGATGGACGGGTGAAACACTTTCTTGTCAGATAACATTTTAAGTAGAAAATGCAATTTATCATACCTTAGGTTATTTATGCAGAATTTTTACGTGACACCGAAGAGTGACTTTTTGACTCCTAAAACATGTGCAATTTTTTTGTTGAGCAGCATTATTCCAGTTACTGTGTTTACTTTTATAGGAAAAGTATACATTTTCACAAAAAATCCAAAAATTACATTATTTTAAAGATAGGGTCAGTACTAAGGGACAGCTGGGGAAGTTGAAGGGATTTATAAAAATCAAAGAACAAATGTTTTTTGTCTTACACACTACCTGGAAAGCAACATAAATTTTAAGCTTTGTAGACTTTCAGAAATTATATACATTATAATTTGCTAGATAAAGAAAATATAAAGATGCATAAGATAATATATAAATAATGTGTCAACATCTTTCACGCAAACGTTAAAATTGTTATAAAAAACCTTCAGGTGCAAAAGGGTTAAATTTGATACACACTGAAACAACCACATTTGACAAACGCATTCTTGGCATGAAATGTATCGCAATGTATCCTGTTTTTCTCGTTTGGCGTTGGTTTTTTCTCCACTCTTGTTTTTTGGCTTGGTCATTTTCACCGTGTTTTCACCCTGTGTGTCCATTCATTCCTTTGTTTTTGTATATAATTCTTCTTTTGGTATTCCGCTTACTTAATTTAAGTGATTTAGTGGAACCACTGTAAACTTTTGCAGATGATGAATAAAATACTTGATATGTATGTATGTATGTATGTATGTATAGTTAATAAATGTTTCTGTTCATGTAGTACCGCTAATGACAGCTGATGTACTACGTTTCCTTTATCTCATCTTTGGTAACGCATATTTATAAATAATAATTATATTTACATTAGTTTTCCCCTCTACGTTTACAAAACACATATGTTGCATATAAAAATGAAAGAAAATCATGGCTTTGTCCTTCTTGGTAAGAGTCAAACTCATAAAGCAAATTTAATAGGCCATAACAAATTGTAAAGAAATCCTCTTTCAAGCACCTGTGTGGCAAGTACCTTATTCAGTCATACTTTAAACACGTTACACAAATTAATATAGTATAGTTCGTATTAAGCAGCTTATTACCGAAGGGCCTTCAGGATAACGGACATCAGCAATTGTCAAATATAAAGAGTACTGTGAGATTTGTCGGTAGTTGGGAAACTATGATACAAATTGCATGATGATATAAAGTTGTAGATTAGAAATATATATATAATGTAGTTGTCAAGTTATTCTTATTGATAATAAATGTGAAACTTGTAACACAATGTAATACAAAGTCCTTTAGTAATTTAAAATTAAAAATGCAATAAACTTACTGAAATGACCTATCGGCGCATTACCATTAACAAGAAAAATGGTACATGTTCAGAATATGAGCTTACATTCCTGTTTGTTGTTGAGAATTGGGTAACAGTTTGTCAGTTCAAATATCGAGTTGACTACAGTCAACAAAATAGTTAACAAAATTGTTCCTCATTTTTGTTGAATTAGCATAGGTGTAAATTGTAATTCCTTTTCATTGCGTCTATGGCGTATACCAGTCCATGTAATCCTACTGTGAAGTCTATTCATATTTACGAAAGATTTGTACGTAGCGAACTGACAATTTTGTTAACCCATTACAAGTGATTACAATTTATAACGCTACTGACCATGAAATTCAGTTTTTTGTAATCGGATAAAGGAGAACAATAGAATCGCGGTCATTTTACGAGAAATTTTTTTCACAGAAGTGCAATTTAACGGCACATTTCGTTCACACAAAGAAAAAAGTCTAGGCGTTAACTAAATTGTAAAATCGTTGAAAATATCAACCACGTGAAATATCATTTGACTGATTCAGTTGATACTTTCCACTCTGGTTCTTTCTGAGGTACAAAATACGTTGTGCAAGAAGTCATTGTGATTACATTAATTTCGCAATGCATCTTCTAATCAATAACGGATACACCACCAAACATTTGACATCAAACAAAATAGACAAGTGTGTGTACTGATATTTCATCACCAGGCCTCCGTTATTATAAAAGAATGCATTGGAACTATATATCAGATTAATAGATAACAATGACTTGTTGCACTAAATATTAGGTAGCTCAAAAGAACCACTACACCATGTACACGCAATGCATTTTCGCAATCACTGCTTAGTTGCACATGTACATACGCGCTTTTGACATCCGCACCCTGCAAATTTGGTTTGAGGGAATAAATTGATTTCATTGATATAAATTGACCCTATGATTTTTGAAATTCGTTTCAATCGATGCAAGTTTATAACAAGATCCTTGTTTAAAAATAGGTGTTTATTGCACACAAACTTCATCTCCACCAAAAGAAAATATTTACGACGGATTACGAATGATTACATCTTGTTAATGGTGAATCAATGGTCTTTGCCTGTCGTGCGGAAATATTTTAGTACGGTTAATTAGTTTTCAATTGTTTCCCTAACAAATTTGTTGAGTAGAATTTGTTAACTAAAACTCCAACTAAAAGCCTGCTTTTTTAATTGTTCTCAACCAACAATTTGTTGACAAAAACGTTAACTACAGAATTGAACTGACAAAGTGTGTCTCTCCTCCAAACCTCAAGCATTATATAATCATCCCAAGACATTAACGAATTCCAGAGTCATTAGTGCTTGGCTCTTCTTACGCATACTTAACATCTAATGTGATATTATTCAAGCAAGGTGTGAATACAATAGCATTATGTATGTTCATTTAGTAAGTGCACTAGAGCTCCCTAAGTAATGTAAATCCAAACAAGAACAGTCGAAAATGAAATACAATATGCTTTTTGCTGTATTTTGGTTAGATTCATTACTACAATACTTTGTTTCTAATTTTAGATTGAAAATAAATCAATACCCATGTAACATGTTGGGCATTATAGCGGTTTGCGTTTCAAAACCTGGGAAGACCCACGGTCTCTAGTCAACGTGTATAGATATTTTACACCATTCATCGGGATGTTTCTCGCCAGCTAAGTCATCTTATGAGTTGTCTATATGTTCAGCATGTTCGGATTAAAGACACAAGAGAGCTAGAGAGTGCAAGTAAGTACCAGTTATGAAACTATTAAATGGTATAGGATATACTCAAAATATATATTAATGATACCATATAAATAAGCCTGTATTCCTTTCCTTGGATTCTTACTGTTATCTCCAAATCGAAATAATACACCACACATTTCTATTGGTAACACTGAGAAGAACAACGGGTATAAGCACTCATAAGACCATAGTTTCCTTTGTTGACTTCTTAACTAATAAAATAACACCTATGTCAATAATCCTATCAAAGGCTACAAGGTTCTACAGGGCATTGTTTATCATAATTCCTTACAAACAGATTATTTGTATACTTATTTCAAGCTAATGTATATCCCTTTCGTATAATGTCGTATAAGACAATATCACCACATTTTTTTTTACAAATGCATTTTGCAGAGATTAATTCAATAAGAAAAAAATGCCAGATGAACAGTGCACTATAGCTCAAACATCTTTACGTAAGTAAGATGGTAAGATGGAAAAAAAAAATGAAATTTTACTTGCTGCGCTTACAAAGAAGTTATTAACTAAAACAAGTAATAAATAAATAAATGGCAAATTTCTAAAATACAAAATTGGCCATATTAAAATAACAATATTTCACAAACGCCTTAAGCATATCAAAGAGAATAAAATATTGTCAAAAAATGAAATGTTGAAAATAGCTATATTACTTCAATAACATCTATGCTATTTTCGTTTAGAAATGAAACGGGTATCTACGTGAATAAGTAAAATAATAGAATATTTACTGTTTCCGGTTTATCGTATTCTATATTTTATTCTGCACGTAATGCGTATTTTCTGATTTCACATTTACATGAAGTTACCATTATCAATGCATAATATCTTTAAACAAATATTATTGAATATAACGAAACTTTTGAATTCAATTACTAATATCATCCATTTTTTTGATTTATTGGCATATTAAGTTAAAATTTTATTCATTACAAAAGCCCTTTGCCCCCATAACAAATAAACCAATTCCGAAAGAGAAATTGCATTCTTTTTTAAAATGTCATATACTCTGTTCCCGCTGCATACACTATTTTGCCTCTAAGCAGTACAAGAGCAAATCTAAGTAAATCAATTTTATTGGCGATATACACTACCATCGTCTTGTTATGAGTTTTATCTGATCCATAGAATGTTTAAGAAGTGATTCCAAATTGATTCACACGTTAACAAAAAGGCACACGTTATGACAAAATCAAATTTGCAACTCGTTGTCACTTGCAAAAGTGCAAAAGTTTTCACATCAAATGTTTGGCATATATAATTATTGTTTTTTGAATCCTAACATTCTAACACGGATACGTCCCATAATAATGTCAAAGCCAAACATATTATTAAGACAAGATTGTTCATTTTAGTGCAAAAATAAACCAAAGTGAATTTACATTACAATAGAAATAAGACAATATTGTAAAAATATTTCTAGAGAATTATCTGACGTAATACATATATTCTGTAGTTGTTTTCTGTAAAATATTAATTCAAAATACTAAGGGAGTCTTACAATTAAATGTTATTATCTATACAAGATATTACAACAATTTAACTTACATCGCCAAAGCATAGAGATGTTGACGTTAAAAATAATCTCAAAAATACAAAAACAAGTAAAATTAGTGAAATATGCTTCAGAGACATGGTTGTTTAAACGGTTTACAAGCAGACGGCGCCAAAGAAATGACATTTGATGGTATTCAGCATTATATATTCTTTATAAAATGTATTTGATCAATTAAAGAAGTAACGAGTTTGTCCAATAACATACTTATGATGCTGAAGCATCTCTATCAAACACTGACCACAATTAGCGTATTTAATATTACTTTTTATGTTTTTATTTGTATTAATATTAGGATCTTAAAAGAGTTGCATTTAATTAATTTTCATCGTCTGACAACTTTTAAGAGTAGAATAATCGATTTAAATATGTAATATTAAATAGATGTATGACAATAACTAAAAGGAATTAATTTAGTTGATGTTTATCTATTTTAATACAATATTATCTCTCTATATAGTTACTAAACGTTACTCATAACAAATACGTAACCACGTACCTATAAACAACTGCCCAGCTGACATTATGATGTTTGACTAATAACAAGAGTTTAATTTGGTACTTATCTATGTTTGGTTCATCAATAATGGAATTTGGCCAGAATGTTCTCTAATGAGTAACATTTCTCACCTTACCAAATGAGATACTGCAGAAAGTTAAGACATTTAAAGAAGTCCTGAACAGCTGAAAATGAGATTATACAAGCCTTTCATCACATCTTACATATGAACTTCTTGGAAAATGTAATTCCCGTGTGTTGGGACCTAACTGAGGCATAAAATTAAAACCAGAGAGTGCGTGAAATTTAAAGATTGCTAACAATCGTAATAAGATAAACCGAAAATATCAACGACTCTTCAAAGTCAAATTACAAACATCGAAAGGTTAAACAGATTAATTAGTGTTCAGAAGTTTAAAAAGCCAGGTAATGTCGTACCTATATACGCAGGTACCTACTCTAACTTAAATTGTAGGGCAGTTTAGTAATAACGAGACGATTATTTGGGATTGTTTTGATAAATAGAACACTTAAATAAAGTATAAATCGAACAAAAATGTACAACAGAAAAGCTTAATTATAACATCTCAAATCTCGGTCAAAGAATAAGCGTAAACACTTTCAACCAATTCATATGAAATATGACACGCCAAACAAATCTCATAACGAATAATGGGATTATGTCCTTTTCAATCTAAACCTTCCGATTTACCTAAAACAATTATAAGGCAACAAATGACATCAAACAACAAAAATTATTTTCTTACCCAATTTTCACTTGAGAGGTTATATAGGTAAAGTTTTTACTTGCGACGTTTCGCTCATTTCTTGAGAGATCTCGAATGCTGTTTCTGCCGAAGTCTTCTTCATAACATTAAATTATGTACGTACACTGGCTTTAATTCTGGGATCATCGAAGTGACATATTTTCATTTTTCCTGGAAATCTAATTTTATACTATACAAAAAACTGCTTTTGAACCATGGTAGGAACGGTGATGGATTAATAAAAATGAATGGAATGAAAAACTGATTCGTACAAATGTTAGCTACTCTTTTCACTGGAGTCAATAAATCCTTCTTATATCTACTTTGAAGTGAAATGTCACTTTTGTGATGTAAAACCAATTCAACCCATTCATTTCTGAATTACAGTTTTTAATTTAATACAAATTTAAACTACCCCAATGCGCCTGTTAATGATTGAATATCATTACGACATGGTAAACAAATAATAGAAAAATTTTCGAGGTAATTACTGAACCTATGAAAAGATTAAGATTTCTTGGTGGTGCACAAAATTAGATTAAACGAATAATTGTATACGTGATTAAATTGTATTTCATAAGCATTTAGGCCTTTTGGATAAATAGACACCAGGATATTATCACATTACTGTTTCCTTTTCCAAGACACTACTAACATAAGGCAGAAATGACAAATATCACTAACTAAACTCAACCTTCTTAAAAAACATAAAAAAAGATACGGTATGGGCTTTTGCAGATTTTTTCTTCATAAAATGCATATTCCATATTTTGTATTTGCTATGATGCATCCGGTATCTCTTCCAAGGGTAGGGTAAATTGTCAGTTTAAATTCATATAATCAATATTGATGACATTCAATTCACACGTTTATTAAATGTAAGGCGTAAGAAACGTGTTCTAGAATCCATATACTTCATTTAATAATCACGCTTTTATCGCACATCTCGTATGCATCGATAAAACATTAAAACTCCGAAGACAATTTTAAAATTATAAAGGAAAGACATAAAATGGCACGAATGGTATTGATGTACTTTGAAATATACCCTTCAGCAAAACACGGGCTTTCTGTCATAATTTGTTACATATTTACAAGCGGAAAATACTCCAAGCGTTTATTCGCAAAATAAAATAATTATCAGTCATTCAACTGATCCTGCAGTTTTCCTTTTGAAAACAATTGTGTTCTAATTGAAACGAAATCGATACTCATGACAACATAATGAAAATCATAATCATAATCATCATTCGTAAGATATTTGAATATCAACTGTCAACAATGGTGCGCTCCCGAATAAGAAGATATAATCAATAATGAGTTGTTGAAAATAATGAAGATTAATGTCCAGCAGCACAGCTATAAAACTGGGACAATATTGCAGAATTCTTACCCAAACCTGGTGAATTCGAGAACTGTACAGTTTTAAAAACCACCACAGCTTACACACATAACTTCTGATTAACATGCAATTCCAGACTGTTTAAAAAAATAGGCTGAAAAGAACCTAAAATTGGAAATTGGACTTATTTATGTGGGATTTAAAGATTGTTTAAGGAGTTTTCTTTGTCAATAACGAGACTGATGAATGCCATGTTCACCATGATCATGATCACTGCAAATGTTACCTATGTTACACATATTAAAAAATCAAACTATCACAATTTGTGCCATACATGTGGATTTAAGTCTATCATTTATAATATATTAGCCTTTTCTATTTAACGACATATGAACAAAGAGCTCAAAAATTGTGTAATTCGAATCTTATTCAAATCTCGCTTGTTTATTGTTAAAATACGTATAATAGAATTACAAATGATGATATAAATGTTAGCAATACCATTTTTTCGTTGAAAACGCTTGACCTTAAAATATGATGTAAAATGTTCTTGTTTTTCCATTTTATTGGAAGTCAGAATTAGAGTCAGAGAATCCGTTTTATTAAAAATATTAATTTGACCTCAATATTATCGTATTTTCACTTTAAAGGCTTTTCATTTCAATTCT
>JXSR01S019164.1:0-26995 GCA_000969725.1 Ophiothrix spiculata | reverse complement strand
AAATACCTGAATAAAATGGTTGATATCAAAATACAACTGACTCACATCTTAATATGTTTCCGAGAGTAAGTAAAATGCAACGCACGCTGTTGTATACGTACGTATATCTCAAAAACACAACAAATTTCAACATATGATAAACGTTGTACTTTGAACCAAAACCGTACGGAATTAAATAAGATTTTTTCCATTAAAATATTTAAAGAATAATATTCAAACTTACAAGGCCATCTGTGATCAGAAATTTATAGCTGAAACTATATTACGATTTTACTTAACGTAAGCCACATAAGCTATTGGGAATTTAAAACGTGCTCACAGGGAAGAGGTTTAGTTTTACGCATTGCATAAGGTTTTATAAGCAATGGTTACATAACAAGGTCAATAGGGACTGCACCAGAACGTACTATTTGCATTAGCACGAACTGCTTATTGTTGGATTTTCTCTATAAACATACAGACAAAAATACAGAACATCACAAAAATGAGACAATTACTTCAAACCCGCAGCATTACCGAAGTCTGTAGTTGTATATTTCGAGTATTCTTGGTTATACTAAAAATTCAGTTGAGCTATGGTATGAAGTTGTGCGTTTTTGAGTGCTATTCAATGTTCCTTAATATTACAATGTAAACACTGGAATACATCGAATAAGAAGAGTTGCATACGTTCTTTTGCTTCTAACGAGTAACAATGACATAACCGAAGCGTTTAATGTCAAAAAATACATTCAAGAGCCCGAGATTAATTAGTTAAAGTAGATAATACCCGAGCTAAAATAGGAGCCTACACTGAAAACCTAAACTGGTCAGTGTGACTAACTTTAAGCTAGTCCAGACGGTACACATCTAGACTAACTTTATAATCTGTATTGCTGGACTAACAAGGATGATTAACTTAGCCTAGTCCAGCATGCTGGACTAGTCTCATTTTACTTGCTTGACTAGTTTGAAGTTAGTCCGTTAGTCCAGCAAGCTGGACTAATTTTGGCTAGTCGCTTGACTAGTTACTGACTAGTTTTAAGTTAGTCCAGACGGTTAACATCTTAACTAACTTAACATTAGTCAAGCAAACTTGACTAACGTATGGGACTAGGCAACGTTAGTCAGGCAAGCTAGTCGAGCACGCCAGTGCACATGCATGTACGATAACAAGCTTTTAAGCTTAATCCACGATGTATATATATAGCTAATTCGTCAATAATGTTGAGAGAGGTTTAAGAGTGACATGTGACCAAAATAGTCCGAGAGCTGCATATAATCAAATGTTATGATTCACGATACATCAGTACATAATAGTGATATTTATGAGGTCAAACAACGGCACGATGTTTTACATGTCTGTGCTGTCCACCATGTTGCCATCAATGACTCCACCTGACCGTGCTCAGCCTGACTAACTTAAGCTAGTCAAGCCAGCTTGACCAACTTGAAGTTGGTCAAGCTCTTTTGTACTGTCAAGCTAGTTAAGCTCTCAGTCTGGCAAACTCGTCAAGCAAGGTTTTGCACGTTAGTCAAGTGGGCTTGACTAGTTTAAAGCTAGTCAAGCCTGGCTTGACCAACGTCAAACTAATCAGGCAAGCTGGACTAACCTGCCTGACTAGTTTAAAGTTAGTCAAGCAGGTGCTTGACTAGTTAAAGTTTTCAGTGTACAGCTTTAACAACCAATAAGAAAACGTCAATCCAAGATGATCATAGCAAAAGTCGTAACACCTTGTAGGGTATTACCAAGGGATGTTTAAGTAGCATAAAAAGTTGGGAGCGGACGAGTCCCAGGTAGACATGGTGGACATGAGAATGGCGTGGGGCTCAATATCTCTTTTTGTCCTATAATTCTACGGACACGACTTACAAACAGAAGGCGGGTTAATACTGTTTTTTACTAAACATTTTAAGTTCTATTGACATTGTTCGAAGGAATACGCATCAAGTGGGAAATCATTACTATGTCTATGAATTTAATTTCACGCTCTACCATTTATTGATAAAGTAAAGAAACATCTGTTCGATGCAGGATTCTACGAATCTTGGAAAGGTGAAACCTATAATTGTGAATACCAGCTTTGCTTAATCACAACTCGGGCCATCTTTACCGTGTATGTGAATTCTTTTTGCATAATTTTTTGAATGCTAAATACGGGGAAAATGTATAATCTAAAAATTATCAAAACATATAAAACCTCCTTTAATTCTATAGAAACAATGTTTCTGAATTGAGGAACATTCTTCCCAAAAACTTTGTGATTCTCTATTATTTGAATTTCTATAGTTGATTTTATTTTATCTACATGTATCTAATGATGTTCAAAAACATGAGGTGCAGAAGCTCAATACTGACGCTGAGCCAAAATGGTGCAATTCGTGGAACAAGGTTATAGCTCTGAGTTTCACGCTGTGGCGATATTCTGATATATAACTGGTGGTTGTGGCGATCTTCAGACAACTTTGTTCCTCGAGATACACCAAGTACTTAATGATGTATAAACACCGAGGGACAACTGATTTTATCTCATAAGGGTAGCCAAACAAATGAGATAAATATTAATTCCTATATTTTTTTATCTACATGTATTTTATCTGACTTTGAATGTTAAATATAACTATATCTGGTAATCGAAGTAATGAGCTTCAAAAAACGTAGTCATAATTATGAACCCCAGCAAACGACAAACGTAATCCAGATTGTCTATAAAATCAGCATAAATAACTTAGCAAACTCAGAACTAAATCATAATGTTCAGAATTCTCTACACATGTTCACAAAATTATTTTGAAGAGTTTAATTGTATCATAGCTATCTACATTCTTGGAATATTTTCAATTTGTAATACACTGAAATAGACGTGAAAATAAGAATCAAGTGTCGAACACGAAAGATAGATTATACTTCAACTGTTAGCTAAGGGCTAAATAAGTTACAATTGATTGCACAAGGAGAAATACTTAATTCTGCAACATCTCATTTGTTTCCAAGAAGTCTTGATTAATTTCATTACAAGAGACCCGTGTATTCGGGGAAAGAATTGGTCAACAGTGCCTTATTACAGGTAAGATTGTTCGTACACTCTAAAAAAGTTGGGTTAAAAAGGGATGGTTGGCAGGTTTGGTAAAATTTGACACAGATGTTGGGTAAAATTTGACACAATGATGGGTAAAACGTGCACCATTTACTTAAGATTGTGTACAAAATAAACCAATATTGTGCAAACTTTGACCCAACCTGCCGAACCATGTTCCACTTTTAACCCAACTTTTTTAGAGTGTACTTAATAAGTTCCTATCAATGAATTTGATACAGATATTTGGAAGATTCTTCAGCGGTCAGCAATATTTTTCAGGTGTTCTTCCTGCAACGCAATCCTAAAGTCTTTTCTGCAGAGTAAAGAGAACCTCACACATTCTGCAATTGAAGTTATCATACTAAATACCTGAATAAAATGGTTGATATCAAAATACTTCTGGTTTAAAGGCAAACGACTTCAGTTGATTTGGGGCTATGTCACATACTGGTTTTTATGCCTAAACGAGTTTTATTTTCAAAGATGAATATACAAAAATGAAATTATATCCAAAATTTAGCAGCATACTTGTTCCAAGACAAGACACCATCAAAATTTAAACTAAGGCCTAGTTTCAAGTTGGTTACGGAAAAATATACGACATACTTGATGGTTTCACCCAAAAAGCTAGACCCACTGCCTTGTTTGGCCGACCACATCACCATTCTATCATTGGTTCACTAACCACCACAATAAATCACATCAATAAAGATCACAATGAAGTCCTATATACAATTTACATGCATTGAAGTATACAATCCAAATTAAAAGCTCCACAAAAATATGTACAAACGTCTAATAAAATGTATTTCGCAACTTACCAATAACGTTGTTCGATGTGGAATCTGTAACAAGAAAAAGAACCAAACAAAAGTGCGTTAGGTTTTAACTATTAGTGCAAGGACGCTTTCAATAACAGATACTATATACATTCTTATTCACTTTTTGTATACTTTCACCAGAAGGCAGTCAACTTACTCTTACGATAACTTTAAGCGAAACAAAACACTAAAGCCGACCATAATCGTGGGATAAGATGACATGGTTAACAAAGGAATAAACCTGTTCAACAAAATGATCGAAAAGTTGCAAATTTCCAAATTCCAGTTTTCGCACTATTTATATTTCCTTGTGTTGTTTTAGAACTAAACCTCGTTTATTAAAGACGATAAAGTAACTGACTGTATATTATGTAATTTCAATTACAACATGCTACGAAAATTTTGAGCATCCCTTTTATAACATTACCAGTTTGAGTCCTACTTGATCATTATATTCAACAAATCTGTGTGGGTGTACTTGGCAATCTGGTAACATCGAATATTTATGATCAGGCAGTTTCTGATCTACACTAGAGATATCTTGCATCTACTATAGAAGCTAATATGATTCGTATATGTGATTAAATCGAATTAATGTTATTTGGTTAGGTATCGCTGGCGCTTTTTGATAAATAGATTCAAATTAGTTTGGACTGACCAGTTCTTTTATAATAATCATCTAATGTGTTCTTCCTTTAATCTTATACACACACAAAATATTTACTGAGTCAGGTGACTCAGATACGTGAGTCTTTTATTTGTCTCTGTAGTGACGCACTTTGTATGCTAACTGAGTCACTGTAGTGAGTCATGTGACTCAGATGTGATGAGTCAAATGACTCCGATCAAATCCAGTTTAATCAGAAGACTCAACTTCATTACCTTAATGAGTCATCAGTTCTGTCTCTGTAGTGACGCACTTGCTTGTGTAAAATGAGTCAAAAGACTCAGATTAAAAATAATGCAGGTCATTTGACTCACTCATTATTGAACTTATTCGAGTGACGTCCACTTTGTGCACAAACATGGAGGATGGTATCCGAAAGGTGTTGGTGATTGTAGACACAATATTGCCTATCATCAATATAGTAGACACTAATACCGAGTCCAAGAGGTTAAGCTCAGGCTAAGCTTACTGCAGTAAAACAACAATGGACTAAATGGGCCAATATTGTAAGCTAACTCCATATAAAATCACTGCTTAATGTAGTAATTTATACTTGTAGCTCGATGTCAGCTCCAGAAGTTCCACATATTACTTCTGACGGTGTTCAATGCCAAAAAAGTGCTCATAGAAATGACAATTTTGTGTCATCAACCACTAACAAACCATTATGTCACCGACCATGCATTTTCAAGAAAATGGCCGACCACAGCCTCGTTTTCAAATTTCGTATTTGACTCAGTAATTTATATAAATGAGTCAAAAGTCGTTATTGACTCACAATTCTCCAACAAGTGAGTCAATATGGTATCATCATACTGAGTCACCTGAAATTTGACTCACTATTGGAGTATATGTGAGTCAATTATGATTCACGTAGTGTCATAACTGAGTCAATTTGTACATGACTCACGTACAATAAGGCAAAACGAGTCAATTGACTCAGTAAATATTTTGTGTGCATTATCGATAAAAATGAAGAGACTTGGTTAACATTTAACAAACGATTAAGTAGTTTCGAGACTGAGGAATTCGGTACCCTTTGAAGGAAAAGTCATTTTAAGTCCCAGTATTCTAAGCCATTAAAACTGGAATAAATGTCGAACGTGACCAAAGTGAATATTGAGTGAGGAGGTTGAATTATTGCGGAAAGTCGGAGAAAGTCAATAGTTTCAGTAAGCAACGTAATTGTAATAAAACAAGCATAGTCGATTTATCATGCACAGTGACTACTAATCCTGACGTTTTGAGAAAAAAGTAGTTAACGTAATTAAAGGGCATCAGAGCGTTAAAAGTAGGGTGTTGAGACTTATCATCAAAAATATAGCAAATACAATAAAAAAAATTATCTGTCTTTTGATTCCAGTCCTGTCTTCACAAGATTAAGTTTGATATGACATGACATTTTATAATGCATCCATATTATTCATAAATATATCTTCTTGATATGTTCTAAAAAGTGTGGATAATAAGCGAAACATTGTTGCATCCCTCACAAAATCACGAAAAAACTGAATAACTAAGGAATACTTTGAACATTAAACCTGAAACTTTAATGCTCAACCTGAAACTTTGATGACTATATAAAATTCAGCTTTAAAAAAAAAAAAGAAAGAAAGAAAAAAAGAAAAGAAAAGAAAACCTCAAGCTTCCAGGTCAACTTGTGATCGGAATAGCTATAACTCTTTTGAAAATCAAACCTACCGTAAGCCATAAAATTCGTTGGGAATTTAAAACGTGCTTACATTGAATAGTTCTTGTTCCGTTTATTACATAAGGTTTATGGCAATGGTTACATAATAAGGAAAATTGGGATAACATCAGTAAATACCTGTCTTAAACGCTTTTGCACGAACTGGTACTGTTAAAGCAACCGCCTTGTCAAATGTTATTGCTATTCGTTCCCGGGGAAGGTACTCATGTTTGACATTGACGGGTAATTATCCCCTTCACTAAGAAACAAGTTAAATAAATAGGAGCGTAACGCAAATACCGTATACCTTCTGTGTGGTAAATGATATCGACTCTTCAGAAAAATGCGAATCAGAAATCATAAAGAGAGAAATAGTTTCACTGCATCTGAGAGGACTCGAACCATGGCTGCTGGTGCGGGTTCATCATGCATTACGAAGCACAGGGACATTCAAAAAGCTACCCGAGCAGCCTTGAGATAGTAATGTGAAATATAAAACGTATACATAACAAATCCGTATTTTTGTTTACATAAAGATAGCAATTTTTTGCCTTGATGGGATGCTCAAATTACACGTAAATTTTACGAATAATAATATTTATATATTATACGGATACAAAGGAATGGAGATAATTGAAAACAGACAATACAGAGCATTTTTGACAAACAAAAACAAAACCACTTATTTATACGTACAATGCTATGTGTACTTCCAATAGAAGTATAAAGCCGACAATCTGTCAAAATTTGAAAAGAATCTAATAGCGCGAACATTATGAAATAGTCTGTTGACGATCATGGACGTAAATTCCCTAGTAAAGGTTCATGTATAAACTAAAGACAGACTCTATTCTATAGGTACGTCAAAAACTATTCTGATATATGAAAGTATGCAAAATCTTGCAGTAAACATGGCCCTTCGTCGTCTTGTTCGGGAAAAAGGACCGTAGCCTTAAAGAGCCGTTTAATTGATTCATCAATCTTATATTGACAACTACGTCAATTTAGCGTCTGATGCTCCTAAACATCTCATTTGCTATACCTAAGATTTATGAGGTTGACAGACTACTGCATTCATTAAAAGTTCTTACGCATGATATCCTCTAATGCAATTTTACCTGCTTCTTAGCTATCAAAGAGAAACAGTTGGGTTCAGGTGACACATTTAGGCGACACTTTCATCCATCAAGTTTACACAAGCATGTATTCTGTTTCACATAGTAAGCTACTGCAAAGTATGCCCGGTAGCATGATAAAAATGATTTGCACATATACGTATTCTTTCCATCAAACTTTATTTATACAATATAATATAAGTACAGTATAAGAAAAATATACCTTAAACTAATGTGATATGATACATGATTTATAATATGCAAATCATATTGGCATTTGTTGCAAAAATTTAGTTTTCAATAACTGAAAGTCCTCCGTTGATTATGCATATGCATCTCATAGCAATTAACTGTATTTGTTTCATGGATGGTATCCATAGGTTTACAACATAATCCAATTTATTCGTACCTATTAACGCTGCAAAAATCTCAATGAAATTTAACATTGTTTTAATATTATTTTTTCAATCCAATTGAACCTGCAAACACATTATGAAACTATGATGAGAGTATGACACATAATGTCTTATTCAATCCCTGATAGGAATTAGAATAACAAAATAAAATAATCTTATCCATCTTGTTCCAATTACATGGAAACAGAAAGTGCTCTTTCTTGAAAAAAAAAAAGAAGTACCCTGACTTGTTAGCAAATTGAAACAATAATTCGAAATCGAGTACAGCAAGAAAACGTTTGTAATCTGCCCCAACTTACAGAATCATATGCATTATTGTTGCCTTAAAACTTTATGATGGTCGACATTGTGTTTTTACTCATTTATCAAAATCACACAAATATCTACTTTGTTTTTGGTCTTATCATCTTTGTGCCAGTGAAATAAGTGACCTACTTTTCGTGTCTTACGCGATGTTCTAATTAGTCTATCCCTTGCGCTAAAATTCATGGAATGTGGCATGAAATAATCCTTACAACAAAATGTCAGACATAGTTGCCAATTTTGTATTTGAATTTTAAGCTCCTTTCTAGGTTTAACATAATCTAGCAAAAATGGTAATTTTCCTTCATTCGCGACATCGCATCAATATTAGCTTATAACATTCACAATTTGATATTGCCTTTTTAGCATCTTTATTGAGTATTATGTTTAAATGAAGACGTATCCTGTAATTTATCACGTAAGTGATTATCAAGCATCAATATACTTCCAACACATCCTACTAGTGGTCACTCAGGGTAGCGTGTGGGTTGCGTGACATTCAATGTAATGACGATAGGAATCGCCCAATGAATGAAATGAAATGAATGTAATAGGTTACACAGAAATTTAAATATGGAATTTTAATAGAAATTGGTGGGGTGCGAACCCCTCACCCAAAAATGTTTTTTTTGCCGCCACCCCTCAAATTTTAACAGATATCTTTTAAAGAGGTTCCAAATTATACAGGAGTACAAGCTGCATATTATAAGCTCTCATTAATCCCAAACATCGCCATTTTATAGCACACCACTAATGATATAAGTATGAGAAAAAAATATCCTCCACTTATCTGATATGATACATGATTCATAAAATGCAAACCAAATTGGCATTTCTTGCAAACTGTAGAATATGACATGCTCTAGGTTGAATATGACGTAGTCTAATGCATCTCACACACAGAAAAAAGTTGTGTTAAAAAGGGAACATGGTTAACAGGTTGGGTTAAATTTTGCACCCTGTTGGATAAAATTTGTCACAATGTTGGGTAATGGTGCACGTTTTACCCAACATTGTGTCAAATTTTACCCAACATTGTGCAAAATTTAACCCAACCTGTTAACCATGTGTCAAATTTTACCCAACATTGTGCAAAATTTAACCCAACCTGTTAACCATGTTCCCTTTTTAACACAACTTTTTTTCTGTGTGCATATCATTTATCTTAATGATTCATTGATGATGTCCATAGGTATGCAACATAATTCCATTGATCCTTACTTATCAAAGCTGCTGAAATCTCAGTGAAATATAACATTGTTTTAATATTACTCTGATATTACACTGACTATCACTTAACGTCCGTTATATTTCACATGAAAACAAATATTCTCTTTCTATCCAATTGAACCTGCAAACACATTATGGAAATATGATGAGAGTATGACATTAATGTCTTATTCACTCCCTGATAGGAGTTGGAATAACAAAATAAAATTATCTTATCCATCTTATTCCAATTACATGGAAACAGAAAGTGCTCTTTCTTGAAAAAAAAAAAACGTACCCTGACTTGCTGCAAATTGAAGCAATTACTGGAAATCGAGTAAAGCAAGAAAACGTTTGTAATCTGCCCCAACTTACAGAATCATACGCATTATTGTTGCCTTAAAAGTTTCACGTTTAGGCTTATGATGGTCGACATTCTGTTGTTACTCATTCATCAAAATCACACAAATATCTCCTTATGAAGTGCTCTTTTTGGTCTTATCATCTTTGTGCCAGTGAAATAAGTGACCTACTTTGCGTGTCTTACGCCATGTTCTAATTAGTCTATCCCTTGAGCTAAAAGTCATGGAATGTGGAATGAAATAATCCTTATAACAAAATGTCAGACATAGTTGCCAATTATGTATTTTAATTTTAAGGTTCTAGGTAAACATTATCTAGCCAAAAAATTGTAATTTTCCTTCATACGCGACATCGCATCATTATTAGCTTATAACATTTTCAATTTTATATTGCCCTTTCAGCATCTTTATTGAGTATAATGTTTAAATGTAGAAGAAGCCTGTAATTTATTACGTAAGTGATGATCAAGCATAACTACTTCCAACACATCCTAGTAGTGGACACTCTGGATAATGTGTGGGTTGCGTGACATTCAATGTAATGACGATGGAAATCAACAAATGAATGAAAAAATATGAATGTAATAGGTTGCACAGAAATTTGAATATCGCATTTTAATAGAACTTGTTGGGGGTGCGAACCTCTTACCCAAAAATGTGGAATGAGACTGAGTGTCCCCCATAACCAGGAGTCCGGGTCTAATTGAACTACACGGAATAAGTCGCAATCGATAATTTATTGATCGCACATGTACAAATACGTTCTACACAATTTAATAGTAGCTAGGACATTTCAGTCACACGGACGCTGTATTTCATTACACCAGCACCCCTCAAATTTTAACCGATATTTTTTAACACAATGGAGATAGACAAGGGCTATGGGTGTTGGAGAAATATTCAGGAGCACAAGCTGCATCTTATAAGCTCTCATTAATCCCAAACATCGCCATTTTATAGCCCACCACTAAAAATATAAGTATGAGAAAAAAAATCCTACACTTATGTGATATGCATGGTACATGATTAATAAAATGCAAACCATATTGGCATTTGTTGCAAACTGTAGAATATGACGTGCTCTATGTTGAATACGACGTAATCTAATCCATCTCATATCATTTATCTGTATGATTCATTGAAGATGTCTATAGGTCTGCAACATAATTCCGTTGATTCTAACTTATCAAGGCTGCTGAAGTCTCAGTGAAATATAACATTGTTTTGATAGTACTCTGATATTAAACTGACTAATCACTTAACGTCCGTTATATTTCACATGAAATCAAATCTTCTCTTTCTATCCAATTGAACCTCCAATAAAAATATGATGAGAGTATGCCATTTATGTCTCATTTAATCCTTGATAGGAGTTAGAATAACAAAAATAGAATAATCTTATCAATGTTATTCAAATATATGAAAACAGAAAGTGCTCTTTCTTGAAAAAAAAATAGGAAGTACACGGACATGCTAGCAAATTAAAACAATGATTCGAAATTGGGTAAGCAAGAAAAACTTTTTTAATCTGTCCCGACTTGCATAACCATAGGCATTATTATTTCCTTAAAACCTCCACGATTAGGCTTTATGGTTGACATTGTGTTATTACTTATTTATCGAAATCGCACGAAAATGAGCTTAAGGAGTGTTCATATTGGTATTATCATTTTTGTGACATTAAAATAAAAGACCTACTTTTCGTGTCTTACGCGATGTTCTAATTAGGCTATCCCTTGAGCTAAAATGCATGGAATATGGAATGAAATAATCCTTACAACAAAATGTCAGACATTGTTGCCAATTTTGTACTTGAATTTTATTTTAAGCTCCTTCCTAGGTTAAATATAATCTAGCCCCAAAAAATCAAAAAAAAACAACATGGCAATTTTCCTTCATATGCGACATCGCATCAAGATTAGCTTATAACATTCTCAATTTCATATTTTTTTTTCATCATTTGTCTTGAGTATAATGTTTAAATGTATAAGTAATATCAAGCATCACTTCTTTCAACACATCCTAGTAGTGGTCATTCAGGATAATGTGTGGGTTGCGTGACATCCAATGTAAAGACAATGGAAATCGACCCCCAAATCCTCTCTTATCAGATATTCAAAGCACACCACATATCTAGTATATTATTTGGTCGTTTATAATTAACAGTTTTAGCCATCGCTGCAAATAAAAATATTTTCCAAGCAATGACATATGCCAAAAATGTCCAAAGTAGCGAATAATGATTTAATAAGATACTTGTTGTATAAGATATATGAACTCCTAAAGTGACATACTCATTAGACAGACCTCTTACGCGAGGATGCCTGTAGCAACTGCTTAACCATAAAACAGAAACAGTTGGGTTCAGATGACACACTCAGGCGACACTTCCATCAATCAAGTTTACACGGACATGTGTAATGTTCATTTGAGCACACTCAGACAATATGCATCAAACACTACTGGGTAGTTGGATGAGAAAAGAGTTTCCATACTAAAATAATGATTGATAATAGAGTACTAATCTTATAAAATACATAAAGTGTCGATCAGTTGAAATAATTTAACCAGAGAAGATGTTCTCAATTAGCCAAGTTGCATGTAAATAACGAAGATATGCGTATGTATAGCTGGTGCATCAGATCAACCAATCAACATGATCAAAGCAACCGAGTTTAAGTAATTTATTTTGAAAAGAAGCAGCGGTCCAATATTTTATTTGTCTGTCGGCAAATTTGTACCACTGATGGAAATTTGAAGTCGAAGAAAAGTTCGTCGTTTCATTTTAAACGACATATTACGTTTTGAGTACTACTTTTTTAAAAGCTGCGAAAGTCGTAGCAAGCATTGAGACATAGAATGTAGAGATAGTCGGCTGTGTGTTTGTGAAACTTTTATTTTGCTCGTCAATTTTCAAAAGCTACGTTGAAACAAAAATGTGTTACCTTTTGAATAATACGTCGGTTGTTGGTCGTCAAACCATTTTGCACCCCCAATATTGAGACTCTGGCTATGCTCATGGTGCAAAATATGGCCCTTGGCATGGAAATTATGTACCTTTACGTTTGCAGTTTACGGGCGTACATTAATAAATAAATGTGTAAAATTCAGATGTATTTACTGGTTAAAATCAATCCAAATATCCGAATGAAGACCGAATAGTCGCATCACATAAAAACTACATAAGAACAGTCCTTGTAGTGTTATTTTTCCTATTTATCCGCATACACATAAGGCAATATAAAACAAATCAGTGCATACGTTCATAAAGTAGCTTAGTTATCAAAGGTTAACACCTGGGTCTCTCTTAAAATAGTATAAAAACAAAGTAAAACTAGATTTACAAAAACAAACTTTACAAAAACAAGGCAGAACTAACATCCAAGCGGATCAAGTGGATTTCAATATTATGAGATAAAAAGCAAGGGATGTACCATGGAAAACCTGACACACACGTGTGCTGGAGTAGGAATTATATCGGACATGAGGATTAGACTTCAAGCAGCTCTAGAAAATAACCGTGAATTGTTTATATAACAACTTAAGTATATTCTGTCGGACGCAGTTGCTGGAGTGAGGAGCAGGATTGCGTCTTTTTGCCAAAATTGTCCCATTCAATGGCAATACTCCATTCATTTTTTTAAAGAATGGCGCAAGTTGTTACATTTGGCGTACTCATTCATTGTTACTGGAGTGAAACTTACTGTTCGATGTCTATGAAGTGAACCAATATTTTCAAAACATTGTATGCTTCCGCTCTGATTCATTAATATATTCTTAAAATATATATGAAAGACACATTTATGCTCAATATATCGAAGTAAAGGTTTGATACAAAAATTAATTTAGCTGCAAAGATGCATTTTGTAGACTTTGTGATTTACCTCCAATGCAATGTTTAACGCCAGGGAGTAACATGGAACAGCCTCAATTGACCAATCAGAAGACAGGATTCAAGACTTTGACATCAGTGCGTCCAACAGAACGGGCAAGCAAATAGTTTGCATTCAGAAAATTCTTGTTAAGCCAGACTATAGCATGCAGCAAGCGGTTTCCTTGTCGGAAATGATACGCACAAAGACTGTCACTATTACGCACAAGTAATTATCTATGTGTCGACAGGTGATATTTATATTTGACATCTTCATGACCACAAAAAAGACAAATATTAAAAAACATGATCTTCATAACAAACATACACTTGCTTGTATTATTGTCAAACATAGTAAAGTCGAGCTTTTTAATAACACAAGGATACCGTTTACTTGTAGAGCTCTCGTAACACATGGACAATTATTAGATATGTAAGAAAGAAATTGTTATTGATCTTAGCCGCGGGGCGAGCAGTCAGATTACACAATATTGCCATTCTAAGAGAATTTCAATGATGTATTCGATTGCTTAGAGAATTGATATATAAATCATTCATGATGCTGTCAATTTTTGTTTTATAAGGTCGTGTAATCAAACTGCTTATTCAACAGATGATCCGCTCTATGAAAAATTCACTGTCCAAAAACAATCACATACTGTCACATTGAGGTCTCATTCAATATGCCTTTGATAGTCTCATTGTGCTTAAAATATGCGGGTGATCGTTTAAAAGTTTGATTATGACTTTCGACAATAAAATAATGGAACATTATAAGAAACAAATAGCACTTCACTTTGTCTATTGTATGAAAGGAATGGAAATATCAATTTAAATTTTCAGATATTAATTAAAGAAAGATAACGGATTATGATTTTTCTTCAAATTTAATTAACCGGATCGTTATAGTGTATAGTGATAAACAAACAAATAGTTGTTCCAAAAAAGTTGCAAAAACATGTTGATCCCGAACACATCTCGACACATTCATATACAACGTCGCCTTTAAGTCTGCACACTGCATATCCATACACTTGCCGATATACCTACCACCACAAATATTACCATACATGTATTCCCGATTCTAAAATCTATCAAACATTCATGTTTCTTTTTTAAATTATACATGTATAGCTTATTTGATTTCAATGAAGTCTTTGTCAACGTTATGAAGAAACGTAAATACAAGTATTGAAATGCACTTTATAGCATTGTATCTCATGTCTGGTTTCGATGTGCCTTCTACATACCGGTAATTCTGTAGCGTGTTTGAATACCTAAATCAAGGCTAATTAAATAATAATGTAATTTAAAATTGAAAGTATCAATATAAGGCTCTTATTACATTTACTATCACTTAATGCCTGTCAAATTTCCCATATAAGCATATTTTAGTTTCCAGTTTAATTGAATCTACATTCAAAATAATTTTGACATCTCATCGAATTTTCGGATAATTTTTATAATAAATATTGTACATCTACTTGGACTACGCGTCCAAAGACATTCGATTGTTCGAGAGACATTCGCCTGCTGTATTCGCTCAGATTTATTCGCTCAAATGGAGAACGAATGTCTCAACTTATCTCAGGCCGAGATAATTTTTTTCGGGGTTGGTAAGAATTAAAGTGTAAACGAATGAGTCTCGAGCGAGCGAATGTCTTTGGACGTAGGTGACGTTAGATGCAAACATCTAAATCTCTCTAAAATAGTTGAAAAGATTCAATTTTCAATTAGATTTACCCAGCGATTTCCAAACGACTTCATACAAACAAGGAAGGAAACATCAAAGCAGAAATAGAGGTTTTAAAATGACAATAACAAGGAAATTAACACTGAATCCCTGACAAAGGTATGAGCCAGGCCCGTAGCCAGAATTTTTTCAAGGGGGCTGCGGAGTTTCAAAAAGTGGACCTTTTGGGGGAAAATGTTTCGTTTTGGTCGACCCTAAACTAATTTTAGTCGTTTTTTAGCAGTTTTCAAGCATTTTATGTGGTATTTTATACTTTTTTGTACATTGTCAAATTTGGGGAGGGGGGGGGGGGTGCGACGCCCCCACCGCAATAGGAATAGTCTCAAAATGTGGGCAGTTTTAAAAGAAATAAGTAAATTAGCAAATAAACAGTTTGCATTGAAAAATCCTGGCTCAGACAGACAATGGCCTGAAATAAACGATTTTCTTGTTTGAAATATTTCACATAAGGACAGCGATTCCTTAATAACACAGATATATTGATACCGTTTTCAAGTTTAAAACTCTTAAAACACAGGTATATAGTGTGTAAAATACGTCAGAATGAAACTGTGATGGAATAGCTTTGATCGTAGCCGCAGGCAGTCAAATTACGCAACATTGCTATTCTAAGTGAATTTCAAAGACATGTTCAATTGCTTAGAAAACATTACCAATTGATATATAAATCATTTATAACGCTCTCAATCTTTGTAACAAAATGCTTTACAAGTTACAAGATGCGATCCTGATACGTGATCGTGCAATCAAACAGTCTTTTTAACATCGACCTGCTTCATGAAAAATTAATTGTCCAAAAACAATTTCAGGCTGTCACATTCAGGTTGACTCAATCAATGTGCGTTTTTGATAGTGTCAGCGTTACTTGAAATGTGCAGCTGATCGTTTGTAATTTTGATATATTACATATGACAGGAAAACTAAGAAAGGATCTCTAACATTGTAAAAAACAAATGCGCGCGAGAAGCTGAGACAGAGTTCATTTTTTGTCTATGTACAACCCGAGATTAAAAACACCGTAAATATTCACTTTCTTCAAATATTAATTGCTGAAAGAGTTTCAAAGAGCTATATAATTAAGGTACCTCAAGTTAGGCATCAAAACTAAAACAAATACTTTGTGAATAATTTGAAATCATATTGTTACAATTTTCATAGTAATTTTAAGATAAACAGAAAAAACCTGATTGTATAAGCACATTGATGTTGACTGATCCAAGATACACCTTAACAAACCTCATATCATTGCCACATCGCCTCCGTACACAATATACACAATCAAACACACACCTCGATGTTCCGACATCCACAAACTTAGGCTTGACGTCCATAGACATTCGCTCACCCGAGAGACATTCGCTCGCGATATTCGCTCTGACTTATTCGGTCAAATTGAGAGGTAATGATACGTACAATAATTGAATATTGGATGAATTGATGTTACCATCGATTTAAATAATACTAACAACGATGTAACCAATATTTAGGCACTACGCGTATGTAAGCGATATTTTCGAATGAGAGCGAATGTCTCTCGGGTAAGCGAATGTCTTTGGACGCTAAGTCTTAATATTAAAACACTTACGACTTCAAATTTTTGCCCTATTATAGCCAATTGTATTTAAGAGAAGTCTATGTCTATGTTATAAAGAAAAACATGAATATTTCTATGTATTGTAATGACTTTATATCACTGTATCTTATAACTGATGTGAATGTACCTTCTTCATAACTCAATTCATTCATACCTATCAAGGTTAATGAAAATGTAATATAATTTGATATTGAAAATGTCATTGTTATGATATAGTTTCTATTACATATACAATCACTTAACATCTGTCATATTTAACATTTTAGTTAAATTATGTTTACTTGAATCTACACCCAAAATTCGACATCTAATCAAATCTGTGGATAATTATCAATAAGGAAAGTACATCTAATAACTCATTTACTGACTTATTAACAATTACTGTCGGGCTTGTATGATCAAAGACATCAAACACACTGTGGGTGTATAATAATGCAAATAGAGAAGGAATAAAAGGGACTGACTGATCCAAATATTTAAAATGAAACAGCTACTGTTATTATCAGGGAAAAAATATTTTACTGAAAACAAGAAAAGAAATTGTGGCGAAACTTAAGGGCAAAAGGTTTACTTCCCGACTGTTTGTCTTCGGAAGGACAATATCTCTTATTAAAGGGAAATAGGAAGAACGTCTACTCAAAAAATTAGGAAGCAATCATACTTTCAAATTAAAACAGTCACGTCAGAAAATCTTTGGCTATGGTAAAACCACTTCCTAAAAGAGTACATGGCCATGTAGTAAAAGAAGACATCGGGATCTTCCCATCATGCCTTGCTTCCTATGGGATTTTTGTACAGATTTTTACGAGAGGGTTTAGGGATGAAACATAGTAAAATTGGTAGACCTCATCCAAAAGTTGCATTTCAGATATGTTTTATCCCTAAACCCTCTCATTAAAACCTGTACAAAAAGTCCAATTGGAAGCAAAGCATGATGGGAAGGTCCTGATATCTTCTTTTGCCATGTAGTAATCAAGGGTTATTTAAGCATGTTAAAGCAACAACAACTTGTGGTCCACATGGACATCAAAATACAAGTATATATGGAAACACAAAACAAAAAGCCAGACACAACAATTACGAGTAATTCCCAAAAGACCGGTCTCTCGCAACTGGTTCCTGTAATATAAGTATTCATGCTGTATAATTCTTAAAGATAGATGATGCTCTGCGTCATGGTATTAGACATTTAGCAAAATCTCATAAAAACTTATGATATTAAAGCTATTAAAGGTTAACACCCGGGTCTCTCCTAAAATAAAAAAGTATATTAGATTTAACGATGTACAAACAACTTCGCAAAAACAAGGCATACCAAACGTCATAGCAGATCAAGAGGGTTTGAAGATGACAGAAACAAAGCACACATAAACTAACAAAAAATATCCACTTTATGTTTAAGAGATAATTCTTTATACACTCTTAAAAAGAAAGGATCAAATTGATCCGATTAAGTATCAAGTATGAGCTTACCCTTTTTCCGGACCAATTTGATCCAAATTCTCCTCAAATTTGATACTTAATCGGATCAATTTGATCCTTTCTTTATAAGAGTGTAGTTAGGATTTGAATGCATAATAATATTTCAAGAATGAAACGATATTCCTTTCCAAATATGTTGATACCAAATTCCCCAAGTTCTCTACAATTACTTTATTAGGTGTTGTGAATCCCTTTTAATGATTATGTTCTTAAAATTGATAACAGTTTCAGTAAAGATCATTCTAAAGGGGTTTAACCAGGTGTTTGGAACATGCAAATAGAAGATAGTCAAATATTGATTAATTAAAAATAATTATTGGGAATATGTGTTGTTATTATTATTATTCATTTGTATGGGTGACTATAGGTAAAAGTGCAACAATAAAGGCAGAAAAGATCCTGACCTTCTCGAATTAAAATGTTCTTCATTATTGATGCTACGGTAACAAGTGAGGAATCAAATTGTTTATGAAGGAATGGCAGTTTAATTTAATTGGTTATCATTTAATTGATAATTTGTATTCAAATCTGAACATTTAAAAATAGGTTTTTTTAGACTATGTTTCTCTTTTCTTTTCTTTTCATATTTTATAATACTAATGAACCTTTGAACATACAACCTGAAGCTTTAATGTTCAACCTGAAACTTAGATGAATATATAAAATTCAGCTTTTAAAAAACAGAAAAAAGAAAAAAGAAAACCTCAAGCTTCCAGGTCAACTTGTGATCGGAACAGCTTTAACTCTTTTGAAAATCAAAACCTACCGTAAGCCATAAAAGTCGTTTGGAATTCAAAACGTGCCTAAATTGAATAGTTCTTGTTCCGTTTATTGCATAAGGTTTATGGCAATGGTTACATAATAAGGACAATTGGGATAACATCAGTAAATACCTGTCTTATACGCTTTTGCACGAACTGGTACTGTTAGTTTTACTACTATAAAAATACAGCAAAAAATAAAAAAACATAAAGCAAGAACAAAGTATTTTACTTTTCAATTAAAGCAAATATTGCCTTGTCAAATGTTATTGCTTTTAAGGCTGGTATCGACAAGCGTTTTGTCGACAATGTCGTCGACCAAACCAATTTTACTCGTTGTCGACAAGCCCGATTGTTGTCGACAAGTCGAAAATAAAAAACAAATTCTCGAGACAAATAAAATGCTTAACATAATAATGAAATTTACTCTGATATTTTACTCGTCTTAGCACAAGTTTTTTTATCACGTTTTCATTTATTCCATTCTATTGCGACATCGGCACATTGATTTCAATTAAAGAGGGTGACGAATTCAACAGAGTGTCACAAGTTGTAATTTCAATTATCTTTGCTGCACCTACAAAACTTATTGTGGACAGTGTCGCGACGTCGCGTCGGTCGCTCGATTTCGGGGCTTTGTCGACGATGCAAATGCTTGCCGATACCAGCCCTAATTACTATACGCTCCCAGGGAAGGAACTCATATTTGACATTGACGGATAATTATCCCCTATACTAGGAAAATGAATGTCTCCACTAGGAGCGAAAAGCAAATATCGCATACCTTCTACGTGATTAAAGCTTTAAGTGTAAATGATATCGATTCTTCAGAAAAATGCGAATCAGAAATCATAAAGAGAGAAATACGGCCCTGGTTTGGCAAAACTATCTAACTCAATTTTCGCAAATTTTTGGTTAACAGATTTCCTCTTATAATTTGGGGCGTTCTATCCATTGATGATAACGAAAAGCCTCCACTGGTAAGCTTTTGTTTTCAAGATATCTTTAGCATTTTTGTCACTTTCTCCTTCTTTAATTTGGTGATACTATCTATCTTTTAAATAGACAATCCCTACTCCCCTTTTGATTTGGTAAAATTGTCTATCTGCAAGATAGGACATTGTCCCTCCTCATTCATTATGGTAATACTATCTATCTTTATTTAGTACATTCATCTCATTATATTTCACACGCTAAAATAGCCTAACGTAAACAATACATTTAATTTCATCATAAAGCTTATGAAAAAGAAAACAAAGCTATGGCAAATAAACAAAATGCTTTAGCGTAATATTATTGTAACAAATTAGATACATAACTATGACTTAAATCAATGAAGATAATACCAGGGCAACTTTGAACGAAGATAGATAGTTTTACCAATTTAGAGTCAACAAAGGAGATTAATAACTTCATTGGGTAAAACTCTTTAATTCCACAAAATTGGCTGTAAAATTGCTATTGATTGACAAAAATTGTCAATATTTGGAAATGTTTTGCCAAAATATATTTTTATTATATTGAAATGACCCAAAACATTTAACAGCATAAAATTTGCAAACGTCATATCTTTGAATAGATAGTTTTAACAAATGAAGGCCGAATAGTTTCACTGCATCTGAGAGGACTCGAACCCTGGCTGCTGGTGCGGGTTAGTCATGCATTACAAAGTACGGGGTCATTCACTTAGCTACCCCAGCAGCCTTGAGGTGGTAAAGTGAAATATAAAACGTATACATAACAAATCCGTGTTTTTCTTTTGTGTACATAAACATGGCAATTTTTGCCTTGGTGGGATGCTCAATTTACACGTAAATTTTACGAATGCTAATATTTATATATTATATGGATACAAAGGAATGGAGATAATTGAAAACAGACAATACAGTGCTCAAACAGGGAGATCTTTGCGTCGGGGTGTTCATCCATTTTTCACGAACAAAAGCAAAACCACTTATTTATACAATGTTATGTGTAATTCTATAAGAAGTATCAAGCCTACAATCTGTCAAAATTTGAAAAGAATCTAATTGCGCGAATAGTTTGTTGAAGATCATGGACGTAAATTTTCTAGTAAAGGTTCATGTATAAACTAGAGACAGACTCTATTCTATAGGTACGTCAAAAACTTTGATGATATTCTAACATATGTAAGTAGGCAAAATCTTGCAGTAAACATGGCCCTCCGTTGTCTTGTTCGGGAAAAAGGACCGTAACCTTAAAGATCCGTTTAATTGATTCATCAATCTTATATCGACAACTACGTCAATTTAGCGTCTGATGCTCCTAAATATCTCATTTGCTATACCTAAAATTCATGAGGTTGACAGACTACTGCATTCATTAAAAGTTCTTACGCATGATATCCTCTAATGCAATTTTACCTGCTTCTTAGCTATCAAAGAGAAACAGTTGGGTTCAGATGACACATTTAGGCGACACTTTCATCCATCAAGTTAACATAAGCATGTATTCTGTTTACATCGTAAGCTACTGCAAAGTATGCCCGGTAGCATGATAAAAATGATTTGCACATAATACGTATTCTTACCATGAAGCTTTATTTATACAATACAATATAATATAATAAAAAATATTGGCATTTGTCGCGAAAAATTGGTTTTCAATAACTGAAAGTCCTCCGCTGAAATATGCATCTCATAGCATTTAACTGTATTTCATGGAATGTTCATAGGTTTGCAACACGTACCTATTAACGTTGAAAAAATCTCAATTAAATTTAACATTTTTTTGATGTGGCTCTGATATTACAACTATTAACCTTTGTTATTTTTCACCTGAAATTAATTTTTCTCTTTCAATCCAATTGAACCTGCAAACACATTATGAAAATATGATGAGAGTATGACATTAATGTCTTATTCAATCCCTGATAGGAGTTGGAAAAACAAAATAAAATAATCTTATCCATCTTATTCCAATTACATGGAAACAGAAAGTGCTCTTTCTTGAAAAAAAAAAAGAAGAACCCTGACTTGCTAGCAAATTAAAGCAATAATTCGAAATCGAGTACAGCAAGAACACGTTTGTAATCTGCCCCGACTTACAGAATTATATGCATTATTGTTGCCTTAAAACTTTCACGTTTAGGCTAAAGATGGTCGTCATTGTGTTATTACTCATTTATCGAAATCACACAAATATCTGCTTATGAAGTGCTCTTTTTGGTCTTATCATCTTTGTGCCAGTGAAATAAGTGACCTACTTTTCGTGTCTTACGCCATGTTCTAATTAGTCTATCCCTTGAGCTAAAATTCATGGAATGTGGAATGAAATAATCCTTACAACAAAATGTCAGACATAGTTGCCAATTTTGTATTTGAATTTTAAGCTCCTTTCTAGGTTAAACATAATCTAGCAAAAATTGTAATTTTCCTTCATATGTGACATTGCATCAATATTAGCTTAAAACGTTTTCAATTTCATATTGCCCTTTCAGCATCTTTATTGAGTATAATGTTTAAATGAAGACGTAGCCTGTAATTTATCGCGTAAGTGATTATCAAGCATCAATACTTCCAACACATCCTACTAGTGGTCACTCAGGGTAGCGTGTGGGTTGCGTGACATTCAATGCAATGACGATGGAAATCGACAAATGAATGAAATGAAATGAATGTAATAGGCTACACAGAAATTTGAATATGGAAATTTAATAGAACTTGGTGGGGGTGCGAACCTCTTACCCAGAAATGGTTGGTTTTTTTTGCAGGTGTAATGAGACTGAGTGTCCCCCATAACCAGGAGTCTAATTGAACTACACGGAATAAGTCGCAATCGACAATTTATTCATCGCACATATACAAGTACGTTCTACACAATTTAATAGTAGCTAGGACATTTCAGTCACACGGACGCTGTATTTCATTACACCGGCACCCCTCAAATTTTAACCGATATCTTTTAAAAAGGTGTTAAAATATTCAGGAGCACATGCTGCATCTTATAAGCTCTCATTAATCCAAAACATCGCCATTTTATAGCCCACCACTAATAATATAAGAATGAGAAAACAAAATATCCTCCACTTATGTGATATGATACATAATTTATAAAATGCAAACCATATTGGCATTTGTTGCAAACTGTAGGATATGACATGCTCTAGGTTGAATATGACGTAGCCTAATGCATCTCATATCATTTATCTGAATGATTCATTGATGATGTCCATAGGTCTGCAACATAATTCCGTTGATTCTAACTAATCAAGGCTGCTTAAGAAATCTCAGTGAAATATAACATTGTTTTGATATTACTCTGATATTACACTGACTATCACTTAACGTCCGTTATATTTCACATGAAAACAAGCCTTCTCTTTCTATCCAATTGAACCTGCAAACACATTTGGAAAATATGATGAGAGTACGCCATTAATGTCTCATTTAATCCTTGATAGGAGTTAGAATAACAAAATAGAAAAATCTTATCAATGTTATTCAAATATATGATAACAGAAAGTGCTCTTTCTTGAAAATAAAAATAGGAAGTACCCTGGCTTGCTAGCAAATTGAAACAATGATTCGAAATTGGGTAAGCAAGAAACACGTTTATAATCTGTCCCGACTTGCATAACCATAGGCATTATTATTTCCTTAAAACCTCCACCATTACGCTTATAATGGTTGACATTGTGTTATTACTTATTTATCAAAATCGCACGAAAATGTGCTTAAGGAGTGTTAATATTGGTCTTATCATTTTTGTGACATTAAAATAAGTGACCTACTTTTCGTGTCTTACGCGATGTTCTAATTAGGCTATCCCTTGAGCTAAAATTCATGGAATTTGGAATGAAATAATCCTTACAACAAAATGTCAGACATAGTTGCCAATTTTGTACTTCAATTTTATTTTAAACTCCTTCCTAAGTTAAACATAATCTAGCCAAAAAAATTGCACTTTTCCTTCATATTCGACATCGCATTAAGATTAGCTTATAACATTCTCAATTTCATATTGCCTTTTCATCATTTGGCTTGAGTATAATGTTTAAATGTATAAGTAATATCAAGCATCACTTCTTTCAACACATCCTAGTAGTGGTCACTCAGGATAATGTGTGGGTTGCGTGATATTCAATGTAATGACGATGGAAATCGACCCCAAATCCTCTCTTATCGGATATTCAAAGCACGCCACATATCTTGCCCCAGTTTGTTTTTTGTAGAACATCTAAGCAAGCTGGTGATAGAGCCTACTCCGTTGCTGGTCCCAGACTGTGGAATACTCTTCCCTCCTATATCCGCAATGCTGCGAGCATTCCATCCTTCTCCAAGGCACTCAAAACCCACCTTTTTTCTTCATAATTGTTTTGGGTTGGTTTTCCATTTCCTTCTGTTTTTCCGCGCCTAGTATCCTTTGGCAAATAGGCGCGTTATAAATCCTATTATTATTATTATTATTATTATTATTATCTATATAAAATCATTAAAATACACATTGTAGTTAAAATTAATTGCCTTGTGAACAACACAAAATAAAAAAGCAATTCTTTTTGATCATGTGTAATATTCGTTACAGCTCATGATAATTCCGGCATTAATATTTGCAGAGCCGCTATACTGTTCAATTGTTCATTTTGTTCTCATGATAACAAAAAGAATAGTTTGATAGATCTCCGAAGTACACATAAAGGCTTTGTCACACATCAACATATTGAGCGAAACGTACGCCTAACGTACTAATGATGTGTATTTTTATATGAATATATCAAAACATATGAATACATCAATTACGTAATCGCTTCTCTTATCATTACATATCCAAAGAAGTATATCTGAGATATATTTAAAATTTAAGTCGTGTTTAATAAATTACTATAAATCTACAAGTATATTATTTGGTCGTTGATAATTAACAATTTTACCCATCGATGCAAATAAAAATATTTTCTAAGCAATGGCATATGCCAAAAATGTCCATAGTAGCGAATAATGATTAAATAAGATACTTGTCGTATAAGATACCGTATATGAACTCCTAAAGTGACATACTCATTAGACAGACCTCTTACGCGAGGATGCTTGTAGCAACTTCTTAACCATAAAACAGAAACAGTTGGGTTCAGATGACACACTCAGGCGACATGTCCATCAATCAAGTTTACACGGACATGTGTAATGTTCATTTGAGCACACTCAGGCAATATGCATCAAATACTACTGGGTAGTTGGATGAGAAAAGAGTTTCCATACTAAAATAGTAATTGATAATAGAGTACTAATCTTATAAAATACATTAATGTCGATCAGTTGAAATAATTTAATTCAGAGAAGATGTTCTCAATTAGCCAAGTTGCATGTAATTAAAGAAGATATGCGTATCATATCAGATCAACCAATCAACATGATCAAAGCAACCGAGTTTAAGTAATTTATTTTGTAAAGAAGCAGCGGTCCAATATTGTATTTGTCTGTCTGCAAATGTGTACCACTCATGGAAATTTGAAGAACTACTTAAATTTTAAAAGCTGCGAAAATGGTAGCAAGAAACTGAGACATAGAATGTAGAGATAGTCAGTTGTGCGTGTGTGAAACTGTTTTTGCTCGTCAATTTTCAAACGCTGTGTTGGAACAAAAATGTTTTACCTTTTGAGCAATACGTCGGTTGTCGGTCGTCAAAACTTTTTGCACCCCCATATTGAAACTCTGGCTATGCTATTGGTGCAAAATGTGGACCTTGACATGGAAATGCATATATCTTTATGTTTGCAGTTAACGGGCGTACAAAAATAAATTAATGTTTTAAATTCAGATGTATTTATTGATTAAAATCAATCCAAATATCCGAATGAAGACCGAATAGTCGCATCACATAAAAACTACATAAGAACAGTCCTTGTAGTGTTATTTTTCCTATTTATCCGCGTAAACATAAGGCAACATATAACAAATCAGTGCATACGTTCATGAAATAGCTAAGTTATCAAAGGTTAACACCTGGGTCTCTCTTAAAATAGTATAACAACAAAGTAAAACCAGATTTACAAATAAAAAAAATTCACAAAAACAAGGGAGAATAAACATCCAAGCGGATCAAGTGGATTTCAATATTATGAGGAAAAAAAAGCAAGGGATGTACCATTGAAACCCTGACACAGACGTGTGCTTGAGTAGGAATTATATCGGAATGAGGATTAGACTTCAAGCAGCACTAGAAGATCACCGTGATTTGTGTATAGAACATCAACATAAGTATATTCTGTCCGACGCAGTTGTTGGAGTGAGGTGCAGGATTGCGTCTTTTTGACAACATTTTCCCATTCAATTGCAATTGTTTTTTCAAGAACGACGCAAGTTGTTGAATTTGGCGTACTCATTCATTGTTAATTGGGTGAAACGTGCTCCATGGAGTCTATGGAGTGAACCAATCCTTCCAAAACAGTTTATGTTTCCACTCTGATTCATTAATATATTCTTAAAATATAGTTGAAAGACACATTTATGCTCAATATATCGAAGAAAAGGTTTGATACAAAATTAATTTAGCTGCAAAGATGCATTTTGTAGACTTTTTGATTTACCTTCAATGCAATGTTTAACGCCAGGGAGTAACATGGAACAGCCTCAATTGACCAGTCAGTTGACAGGATTCAAGACGTTGACATCAGTGCGTCCAACAGAATGGGCAAGCAAATAGTTTGATTAGAAAATTCTTGTTAAGCCAGACTATAGCATGCAGCAAACGGTTTCCTTGTCGGAAATGATACGCACAAAGACTGTCACTATTACGCACAAGTAATTATATATGTGTCGACAGGTGATATGTATATTTGACTTCTTCATGACCACAAAAAAGACAGATATTAAAAAACATGAACTTCATAACAAACATACACTTGCTTACGGAAAGCGATAGCGGACCCT
>JXSR01S019158.1:82680-92740 GCA_000969725.1 Ophiothrix spiculata | reverse complement strand
ATTGCAAATTGATACTTTGACGTTGATCTCTTCAAGATTGCAGAATTTCAGATGTTATTTTTACCTAATTAATTATATATTAATAAACAAATTTGATTTATGTGCAATTAATTCAAATTAATGTTTTCATATTCGGTCCTGATTAATGTGCAATAAATTCAAATTAATATTTTCACATTCGGTCCTTCCTATCTCGACCTATCTCACACAATTCAGTATGCGATTAACGAAAAACTACATCACATACGGTTCTATCTTAAGATGTATAAAGAACCGCATGTGAAATTGCATCACGTAGGGTTCTATCTAAGATAGAACCGTATGTGTATGTGAAATCTTTGCAATTCATTTAGTTTTATATTTAGTTAAAGGACTGTGGTGTAACTATATAGGTGTTGGTAATGTGGGTAATTTTTCTAACCTTGTAAAAATGGGGGAAATTTTGAAGCAAAGGGAGAAAAATAGGGGTCAAAGAAAACAAAATTAAAGGAGGAAAAAGGAAGCTGTGTTCCAAAAAACAGATAGTTTGTTTGTTTTGTTAAACATGGTAAATGTGCTGAAATAGAAAATATTAAACATGTTTTATCATACTTTTGTGCTTTTGTGATTATGCAACCTTTCTTTTCAGTTTTGTGAAACAATTCAAGTATACCTTGTTGTGTCCACAGTCTTTTGCCCATCTTTGAGTGAAACAAAAGCACAACACTTTTATACCTTTTACTCCCTGATCTTACTTGACAGTTAGCAAATGTATCATCGGCTACATCACATACGGTTCTCGTATTTTTGACATTTTTGAGAAAATTGCAAATTGATACTTTGACGTTGATCTCTTCAAGATTGCAGAATTTCAGATGTTATTTTTACCTAATTAATTAGATATTAATTAACAAATTTGATTTATGTGCAAAAAATTCAAATTAATGTTTTCACATTCGGTCCTTCCTATCTCGACCTATCTCACATAATTCAGTATGCGATTAACGAAAACTACATCACATACGGTTCTATCTTGAGATGTATTAAGAACCGTATGTGAAATTGCATCACATAGGTTCTATCTAAGATAGAACCGTATGTGTATGTGAAACACCGATACGGCAATCACACGTTTTTTTAATACGGCAATGAATATGTTCCATACGGGTCTATCTGGGTCAATCTTGGCTATAGTTTGGAAAACACAAAATTTTTTACCACATATTGATCTATAATTATAGTTCACAGTTAAATAAAACAGTGCTGGGTAGATAACCAATTTTTATTTTTACTAAATTAAAAAGTTTGAAGTGTTTTCGTAATGATAACATTTTTTGTCTGGTAGTGAATAACACAATCGTTGTTTTTCAAGCTTACTACGAATGGAAAATTTTAAGTCACTTTTTTTTAAAACATGTATACCGTGAGATAGATCCCTATGTGATACAGTACAGCTGACGGTATAATTAATGCGTGTGTGTGTGTATTTGAATTCACTTGTGCTCTGTTCTTGCCTTTAAGTTAATATGTATCCATATGTTCATGCACTTGAAAAATACTATGACAGATTTTAATAAAGTGACTCGCCCATGTTAACATTCAATGCAATAAATAAGTGCCCAAAGGAATTCTCCCCATCTTAAGTGTACACCTGTGTCTTTAAAATTAAAAAGTTTGAAGTGTTTTCGTAATGATATCATTTTTTGTCTGGTAGTGAATAACACAATCGTTGTATTTCAAGCTTACTACGAATGGAAAATTTTAAGTCCCGTTTTTTTTGAAACACGTATACCGTGAGATAGATCCGTATGTGATACAGTACAGCTGACGGTATAATTAATGCGTGTGTGTGTATTTGAATTCACTTGTGCTCTGTTCTTGCCTTCAAGTTAATAAGTATCCATATGTTTATGCACTTGAAAAATACTATGACAGATTTTAATAAAGTGACTCGCCCATGTTCACATTCAATGCAATAAATAAGTGCCCAAAGGAATCCTTCCCATCTTAAGTGTACACCTGTGTCTTTCCATGCAATAACCAAAACTAACATGTCATGTGTTCTATAATGCAACACAAGTTAATTTAAATGAATGGGACAATGTTAGAATCTTAAGTCTGTTTCAAATTCTGAGACTCTAGTGTTTGCACGTAGTGCCTGCCTGATGAACTCTGAGCGTAGTATTGCTAAAAGAAAGAGACAATTTTGAAAAGAAAGTGATGTTGAAAGGAATTGGAATGCAAGGGCAACAATGAAAATATGGAATGTTGTAACACATTTTTCTACTTGTAATTCAATTTTCTGTAAGTAATAATATGTCCAACCATATATCAGTTTTTCAAAACAAAACTAAATTCAAAGTCCTGAATACACGTGTCATATTGAACATACCAAATGCTGTGAAACATTTTTTGAGTATTTATTTCTATTAATAAACATATCTCTAAACCAAATAAATTGTTTTTATAACAAAACTATTTGAATTGAATTCAATAAATGCACGTGCAATGTTGAAAATGCTGAATTTGTTAACATTTTTTTTGTTTTTAGTTTAATTTTCTGTGAGTAATGATATCTAGCATACAAAATACATGTTTTTCAAAACAAAACCATTAAACGCACCTTTAATTCATTAGAAGATATAAAGACACAAAATGTTGTTACAAAATTCTGCATTTTCATCTGTTAAGATATTTTGTAACAACATTTTGCGTCTTTATATCTTCAAATGAATTAAGCAATTGTGAGAAACTAATTGAAAAGCACAATACAGAATCAATGTAGAAAGTGTTAAATTTTATAATTTTATGTAGATAATTGTGAATAAAAATTAAAGACATCAAATAAAAAAGTATTGATGAAAAACAGAAGGCTCAACAACATTTGGTGATAAAATCTCCATATGATGGTACTGTTTTAAAAGAGTTTTTAGTTGGCTATTTGTTGAATCAAACCATCAAGTTATTATAATAAACTTTATATCAAATAATTTGATTGGTCAAGTAATGTTAATGATAAAGTCAATTTCTATCTTTTAATGATAAAAGTGAAAATGTGCTAATCATCCACAAAAAATTATGCCTGATTATGAAATGAAAATATATGAAATTTGAATGACCCAAAATAGCTCTAACCAGTGCATATACTCTCTAAAACACAAAGCTAGGGGTAGTACCCCATGGGAGGGGAGCCATTGTACCAAATTGTAAGCATGTTTGGCCAGAAATAACATAAAATGGGTGTTTCAACTGAGAATTGTTATTAGATGACTTCAAAGTGCTCTTTAAAAGAAGAGATTTTATACTGATTGTCAGTTTGGTGAAAAGGGTCCCAAAATTAAAAAATCCTTATTAGAGTGTATTCAAACTTTCAGTTTATTATTAGTTTTCAGTACATTTTGATGTATATTTTGCAATCATTTCATGGCCTTGTTGTGTTTTTTTTTTGACTGCCATCAACGAATGATGCATATATACAAAGTATTTTTCAGGACCCTTCCCAAGGGTAATAATGCTCGAAGGGGTGTTCATTATGTTCATAGCCTGAGACAGAAGGAACTAAGCTATGCCTTTTCTATCATTTTTTATTATTATGTTATATTGTTCAACTTAATTTATGAAAGTTTCCAGCAAATATCTGGTTTAGTTTTGATATCACAGAAACTTAAAACTTGTCTATGTTGGGATTTCTAAAATATAGAATTTTAATGCTTAAAAGTATTAAAATTTATAAAAAAATAACCAATATTAAAAGAAGAACTCCCACATCCATATTGTTCATAACTTTATGAAATCCGCAGCACAATTTATTCTATTCTTACTCTCTGAAAAAATAATCTTTTACATCTTGTCTTTGTTGAATTCATGGGTGTGGTACTTGAGAGCGGTTTTAAGGTTAATGTATGTAAGATAAGTTTTGGTGTGTCTTCAATTTTGAAGGGAAAAAATAAACTCCTTGAATTCTTCTAACTGACAAATTTATGTCAAGTTTCTGTGAAATGAAAGCTTATATTTACTTAGAGTTTTCCATATTTGGATGAATCCCACTGAAATACATATTAATAAATGCTGCATAGCTTATCTCCTTCTACTTCAGACCACAAGCTTATTGAACACCCTTTATACACGCACATACACCTGTAGAATCTGTCGCAATTAATTACTCTATGTAGGTCTCCCAGATAATGGTTAGCGACATCACAATAGCATCATGGATGATAGGCTAGCTTTGATGTCGACATGAAGGGTCACTTTCCCCTTACAGCTGAGTCAAACTGCAGTAATTATGATAAGGATATGATAATGAACATTATAAAGCTACAATTTTTAGGTTATCTAATAACATGGGAAAAAACCTTATGCCAGTGTGATTTGTGTAGGGTCTCTATGTCAGTGGGGGGGGGGGGAGAAGGGGTTTTCTGTGAAACATTTGATATGTACAAGTACTTTTGACACGTTTCCAATCTACTCTATTTCAAACATCACGAATCGGATTTTGATACAACATAATCAGGGTATGTATGTTCTTCAAATCTCAGAACAGTTTTGTCAAAAATATGATAGTCAAGTAGGTACCTCATTTGCATAATTTATGGAGGCCATCCAAATCTTTAAAAGTTTTAAATTATTAACTGTATTTAAAACATCTTGTACACAAGTATATAAACCACTTAATACCAAAAACATAAAAAATTGTCCGATACAATCTTTTGTCATGGGGCAGCAGTATTGCTGATAACATACTACTACATCAGCTATCTACTGCTAACAGTATACACTGCTTCCTCAGTTACCGCTGCGGCACACTACTCCAACTATCTTTACTGATAGCACACTGTTTCATCAGCTTTTAACTGCTGATTGTACATATCTTCATCAGCTATCTACTGCTGAGAGTATATTTTTCCTCATCTACTATTAATAGCACACTGCTTCTTCAGTTATCTACTGTAGATAGCACACTACTCCATCAACAATCTTCTGCTTTAAACACACTACTTCAGCAGCTATTAACTGCTGATTGCACGCTGCTTCATTAGCTATCTGTAGCTGATAGCATATGTCAACCTTCAGTCTAATACGTCATCAGCTGTCTACTGCTTGTAGCACTTTACTTCGATAGCTATCTTCTGCTGAGACCAAATCTCTTTAAAAAGCTTTCTACTTCTGACAGTACATTTTCCTTCATTAGTTCTTATATAGACTGCCCAAACGTGACTGATACAAAAGATTAGAATCAGTAAAGATTGTTGTAACCCTACCCAAACATGGCCGTTTTTGCTACAAAATGTCATTCATATATTTTTATCAATATCTAGGTTAATTTGTGAGAATGAGACTATTGATTGATGTTCACTGACTCATTTACCCAGTTAGATGAGTGATTAATGTTCATTAACTCATTAACCCAGTGAACGAGTGATTAATGTTCATTAATTCATTAACCCAGTGAGCTGATTGATTCATGCTCCTTAATCAGCAATTAACAGCATAACTGCAGGGATCAATGAAGCTTCCTTGTAATAACATTACATATATAAGTCAAATCTGGGATAGCGGTGTGTTACCCACATATAACATTTCCATTTGGTTTGATCAGGTGTGGGTATCCTTGGTTTCTCACAAGAAGTTGGTTCTGCTGCAAATTGAAATAAAATTTTGTGTCACTTTGCTGTAGTTTGCCGCAGCAAGCAGGAACATCTGGTTATATTCTAAGATTGTACCAAGTTAAGCTCATTTGTTTAATTGTTAGGATTCCATGTGAGAAGGTTGGATGTATTTGATTGTTCTTGATCGTCTGTTTCTTCCACAAGGACTAGATCATACTTTCATATAGGATTTTATTCTATTCAATACCACCATAGTCATATTGAACACTCTAAAGGTTTAAAGTCATAGTGATATAGTAAGAGATAGACTTTGCAATTGGCATAATATCTTAACACAATTTGAAAATGTAGATAGATCTGAATCTTCTGAAGTTACAAACAACAATGTAAAAAAAATCAATCATCAAGTCACACAGCAACAGAACAGACAAATCACGAGAGCTCAAAAGTATCACGTGAGTTGCGTTTGAACTTTAACCTTGGCGCATCAGACGTGTAAAAATGAAAAGGTTTTCTTCACGCGACTTAAATAAGGAGACCTGCATATATAAATGCATTAACTGATCAGCATTTCAAATTCTGTGTTAGGGTTTTGCCATACACATATGATAAAGCACTTGTTCCCCCTTTCTTGGTTTAAAAATTGTCATGCATCAAAAACATTAAAACTGAAAGATATCCAGGATCTAACAGCTGAATTTCCTTGATCGATACACATTTATGTACCCTGTGAATCTTTCTCTTGTATTTATCTTTTATTGTAGTGACCCTAGATGGAGAGTTAACATTCCGAAGTCTAGACTCTGGAGTAAATATTGAAACATGCCAGTCTTCTGGTTATCTTTCTCACCTACGTGGATTATGACCCGAAGCCTATTAAAGGGACATTGGATGATTTTCAGAAAAAAGGCCAAAAATATTCAGCAATATTCATGACCATACAAGATACTTGTGCATCCTACTATGCTTATTTCTAATGTATGCTATGTAGAACATGTGACCCCAATATCAAAACATCTCAGTCTGCATGTTTCTTTTCTCTTTCTTGTGGATTATGACCTGAAGCCTATTACAGTATTTTTACAAGTTTTTCAATTCACAGGTTTTTGGAGCACCACGCTTGTTGCTACTCTGGTTTAGTGAAAGTCAACTCGTTTATGCACAATTTACAGGGTGTGATCGGTCCAATTTCAGTGCTTGTGAAACACTGACAATCACGTGCGATACGCTCAAGTTAAATGATGCAGTACGCAGGGAAACTTAATAAACAAAAATACTGTAAAAGGGACCAGATGATTTTCAGAAAAATAGCCAAAAAATTTCAGCAAAGTATCTACAAGTTACATGATACAGCTTGTGAATCTTTTGATGTATCTTATACGTAGTAAATCCTATAGAGAGTTTACATTCTGAAGTCTAGACTCTGGAGTAAATATTGAATATCACCATCTGCTGGTTACCTTTTTCAAGTGGATTATGGCTTGAAGCCTATTAAAGAGGCATTGGATGATTTTCAGAAAAATAGCCAAAGACATTCAGCAATATTCAATCCCATACAAGTTATCATACAGTCTGTGAATCTTTCAGATGTATCTTATTCGTAGTAAATCCTATGGAGAGTTTTTCTGAATTCTGATGTTGTAAATGTTGTAACATCTCAGACTGCTAGTTACTTTTCTCAGCCAAGTGGATTATGACCTGAAGCCTATTAAAAGAGCATTGGATGATTTTCAGAAAAATAGCCAAAAACATTCAGTAATATTCAAGCCCATACAAGTTATCATACAGCCTGTGAATCTTCCCGATGTATCTTAAATACATAGTAAATGCTGTGGAGAGTTTAATTTTGAAATCTAGACTCTGGAGTAAATATTGAAACATCTCAGTCTGCTAGTTACCTTTCTCACCCAAGTGGATTATGACCTGAAGCCTATTAAAGAGGCATTGGATGATTTTCACAAAAAATAACCAAAACATGTAACAATATCTTAGTCCATTAACGTTGCATAATACTCTGATTCTTTCAGGTGTATCTTAAACTTAGTAAAATCCTATTTACATTCTGAAGTCTAGACTCAAGAATAAATATTGAACATCTCCGTCTGCTGGTTACCTTTCTTATCCAAGTGGATTATGACCTGAAGCCTTTTAAAGGAGCATTAGATGATTTTCAGAAAATAGCCAAAAACATTGGGCAACATCAACCCCATACAAGTGTAGTCATACAGCCAGTGAATCTTTCAGATGTATCTTAAATATGGAGAGTTTACATTTTGAAGTCTAGACTCAAGAGTAAATATTAAAACATGCCAGCCTTCCGGTTACCTTTCTCGCCCAAGTGGATTATGACCTGAAGCCTATTAAAAAGGCATTAGATGATTTAGAAAATGGCAAAAAATAGCAGTTCTCCTTTTTTTTTGATTTGGAACAACAATGGGCACCCTTGCAAGGGATGTCCATTATGTATTGGATGATAGATGACAGGCAAAACAATAAATATTATCTTTTAATCTCTAATTACATGATATGAGTTATGTCCAATAAAGTAAAAATGTAATATATGCATTTATTTAGCATTGCAGATACATTCTATTACCATACAATTGTACTTCAGTCCACTCCCATGCTTGAAGGTTGTATGTAGATATGTTTGATGTTGTATATACTGCCTTAAAGATATGCAAGAGAATTTGTCGTCTGTTCTTTTTTTGCAGGATGTTTCCGAGTGAACAAGAAGTAACTTGTAATATATCTGTAATACACATACTTCATTTTTACTTTATTTGCAGAGTGGAGCTGGTTGTTTGTGAAATAATTGTTATAAATGTTATGAAGATTTTAATTGTTCTCATCTCCTCACAGGGTTATCAAGATTGAAATCTCTCTTGGCTGAAAGCAGTCATTCATCAAAAAATGCAGGAGTTGTTGAACAGAGATGATGGATTCTACCTTTTGACAACAGTGCCGTCAGCAGTTTACAGTATGTTACTGAGACACATAGCACTATCTGTAATTATCATCCGTGACACAGCATCTCAATGAGGCCAGTTGTGGTTGGAGACATACAAGCCAGGTACTGATAGAAAGCTTCCAAAGGTAAGCTTTAGGTAGTCATTATGACGGCAGATTATATCAGCCATCATATAGAATTCCCCCATCCATTGACAAAATCAAGGGTTACATAGGTCTTTGTGGATGAGTTGTCTGTTATCTTGGCTAAGGTACTGTATCATTTCATTGCCATTGCCTATCAGAAAAGTCAGATTTTCAGCTTTTGTCACCATTTTGGCAAAATCAATTCCGTCGATATGGTTTGATAGATTGTTCATCCCTAAACTTATTTTTCTTCATGACTTATGGAAAGATTAACCTTTTTCAATCTGAATCTAATATTTGCATACTCGGTTTGCATAATTTGTTTGGTTCAGTGGCGTAGCCAGACTTTTTGGTCAGGGGGGGCAAAGACATTTCGTACCGATTTTTTCCCGATTTCCCCCCAGCGTTTGCACTTTTCCATTTCCAGCAACAAATCCATTTTCGTAAACTCAAAATAAATTCAAGTCGAAATAAAAAGAGGTTTTCAGCGATTTTTGAACATCTTTTGACACAATTTTCTGCTTTTTTCCATGTTTTCTGTCTAACAGTCTTACAGCTGCTCTCTCATTTTTCTTGTCCTTCCCTATTTTTTACCGCTTGTTGTCTTGATTTCCCGCTCAATTTTTTGTCATGGGGCAGTCTGCCCCCCCCCCCCCACCTTGCCCCGTGCTATGCTGCTGCTTTGGCTCTTATTGTGACTTTGTCTACTGAAAAGCAATGTTAAAACATGTCACATAGATTTGGCCTCTGATACTTCAAAAGTAATGGCACTTCACATTTTATGTGCAGCACTGCAGTCTAGGATCTCAGCTGTTAGTGGGAACACTCAAAACACTAATTCAATTGAGATACACTAATTCCTCCAGGGCATTATTCATAAGAAAAGCACACATCATTAGCAATAGAGTTGAAATACGGAATCAAGTCAAATATTTTTCTTCCGTTTTCCTGTCTGATATCTTGTCCCTCTTTATATTTGTTAAATTTTAAATGATCATGAATCTGTGGTGAGCAATTATAAGGGGAAATTAAAAAGTGTTGAGTCTAGGCAAAAATGTACACGCTTTAAGAATGTTTTAAGAGAAGGACATTAAAACTATATAGACTCTCATTCATCTGGGTTTGGTTAGATAGATAAGGATGTCAGTAGACATTAAGTTTGTTTAACCTTTTTCACCGTAGGGTGTGAGGGAGAGGCCCTAAATTACTGTCAGCTCAGGCATAGGACATCCCCAGATGCCCTAAATAAAACTATAACTTCTTTTACTGCCTCTTCGCTTCAAAAACACTTGCCCAGTCAATGTGTACAGTTCATACAGATTCATTATGCTGAAATCTCATTAAATTATATAGAATATTTCTAAAGATAATTTTAG
>JXSR01S019158.1:39346-64181 GCA_000969725.1 Ophiothrix spiculata | reverse complement strand
ATGATACAATTATCTATAATTATTCAAACATTTAACAGATGTATTTAAACGATTAATATTTGAATTTTGTAGTAGATAGTAAGGGAATTTTCTGTATTAGAGTCCATAGTGAGCTAGCAGCAGTACATAGAACTATCAGTAGTCAGCCTGTCAGTACAACGAGCAATCAGTAGTAAGTTTTTGCGGTATGTAGCAAGTTAGCAGTTAACAGTAAATTTATTGTTTTCTAGTAAACAGCTAATGGATCATACAGAGTTTTTCTATTGGAGCCATTAACAGGTTAAGGGATTAAAAAGAAACAATAGAAAATCACTTTCTCTGGCATTTGCCCAAGAATGGCGGTGAAGATTTCACTGGCATTTATCCTCCAAAAAGTAGGATTTTTAGCGGTGAAATACCGGTGAGCCTGCAATGGAAAACCACAGAGTAACAGAGATGACATTAAGCTCAAAACAAGGCCCCAATCATAGCGTAGTATGTGGACAAAAACGATTAGACTGCTCAAAAGAATCATCACTAAATAATCAATACATGTTTTAATAACAGATTTCATGCTAGACTAAAATAATGGCGTCATAGCATCCTGCTTACATAAAGGATGAACAAAATAAGAGGACGCATTTTGAAGAATGCTGCACAGCTTGTACCCAATTAAATGTAATACACATCAAGGGCGATGCCAGGAGTTATTTGAGTAGGATTATTTATAATGCGTCCTCGTTTTTATAACTGGAGCCACTGATCACGCGATCAGCCAAGAAACGTTAACCAGCGACTATTGAGAAATGGTAATCAAATGAGCTATGAAGTATATGGGGATAAAGTGTCAGGGGCCTGGGAAAACTGCACCATTCCGCCTCAGTGCGTAAGCCAACAGTTAAGATATCGATGGCCAACAGTTGTATTTAATGCTATGGTAAGTCATTAGCAACGTGCAGTATATAATTAACTTATGTAGGCCTTCTAGTTCTTTCCACTGACAGGCATAAACTATAACATTAACAGGGGCTAAACATAGGGTCAAATGTTTATTTTTACTGTAATTGATTACAATCGTTGATTACCAGGTTTATACAATAATTTAGAGGATAGGATATGTTGCATCATATACAAATGATGTATGTAAGCCTACAGAATTAATAAAATCATTTAGCCTACCAACATCTACTAGATGCCTTTTAAATGTATCACCATTCCAATAGGATAAAAATACCTTGACCTTCCAACACTAGGCCAAGAAAAAAAAAAGGATTGTCCCAGAAACGGTTTGCTAAAAAGCCATGCGGTATGCGATTTGTTATTATTTTGTAAGGAAATTAGCTATGCGGTATGCGATATGGTTTTTTTAACACTCTAAAATTTTGATCGCCCAACCTACATGTGTAAAGTCTCTAGTTTCTAAGTACAATCCCGTCTGCTTTTACTATGAGAAGTCTTGACAGTTCAAATAAAACATAAATTTCAAGGTAAAATTGCAACAGTAAATGACATCAACCCGGAAAACGGTCGATCGCTGGATTACTCTCGATAAAAATGCTTAATTCATTTTCACATAGCAATGCGTGCGGGTTTCTGAGACAATTGTTTTTCTTTGGCCTAATGCTACTGCTTTTATTTGATCCAGTAGCTGAAGCTACTGAAAAATAACTGTATTCTCTGATTTTGCTCAATTGTGTAAAAATTATATATATCAGCTATATTTCCTGATAAATATCTGCTATAAGGATATTTTGATTCAGAAAGGATCATTTATCATTCTTAAAATTATGAAACAATTTAAAGAATGTATTTTTTTTTCAAGAAAAATCTCCTGTAACATTTCCTGTCGTTTGTGACCATACAAAAGAGTGACCCTATGTTAGATCCTTTATTTCTCAGTCAGGAAAATTTAATTATCAAAATTTCCATTTCACATGTTTGGTTTTTTTTGAAGTCAATATAAATCCATTTTATAAAACCTTTGCTTACTGAAAAGAATATTGTTAAGAAAAACATCTCAATTCATGCACCAGTGGTGTGTCAAACTCCCATAAAGGTATTTTTCCTCTACAAGAATTGCACTTAACATGTCGCTCTGGGCAGCTAACTTGATTTTTGGCTGCCTGCTCTTATACCGAGTGAGTCAAAAAAACTGCAATAGTTAAATGAAACCCATATTTTAAGAACAAGAGATATCATGAACGTAAAATGTATATATCTAAATAGATCATAGATTTACCTTTAAAATGGTGAAAGAATGGGGAAGATTGAAAAAGGCGTCGAAGAGATACATTTATTTGAATAGGAAGGCATAAAAACAGTTTTGTCCAAATGTCGTGCATATGTTTTATTAATGGAGGACAGAATTATGACATTAACTTTTCTCTTTTGTGTTTTGGTGTCTTTAAAAGGGCCGTTTGAGCTTGATGGCCCTGAATATTCAATTTTCGGTTGAACGTGGACAGGGACATATGTGGCAGGGGATTTCTTCGCTGCCTCACTTCTGGATCCCTTGCCAATGTCTGACAAGCGCGGTCGACGTTTCTCCTGCTTTTTGCCGTTCGCGGTCTTCCAGGTCTCTCTTTCTTTAGGTTATGGACTGTTCCTGTTCTTATGAGTTTGGCCTAAATTCTATAGATGATTGATGCACATCACGCGATGGAGAGAATGCACCCTGTTTGAATCTCCTTTTTACTTCTGCATGAATTTTGGTGGTAAAATAAACCTCAGCAATAAGAGCACGTTGCTCGTTTGTTAACTGATCTTGAGGCATTTTGAACAGTGACTGATTAATAAGCTCTCCCTTCTAAGACAGTATCCTCAAACATGTCATTTTGCACTTGAAAAGATGCCTAAGTTATCTTATGTAAATAATTAATAGATCAAGAAGAGATTTTCACTAGAGCAATGTAATCAGTTTGTGTTATTATTCAAGAGGTGTTGGCAAGAAATTCAATTCAATATTGATACTTACTCGTATGAAATGTATGACGAGGTATGCTCATTTGGACAAAACTGTTTTCATAACATATTATTCAAATAAGGATATCTTCGCAATGCCTTTATCAATTTTCACAATTTTTTCACCGTTTGAAAGCTTAATTCATGACCTATTTAGAAATTAATATTATTTGTTCGAAATTACTTTTGTTCTTACAATATGGCTTCCATCTAATTATTGCAGTTTTTTTGACTCGCGTGGTATATGTCAATATATTTTCCTTCTTAAAAATAAAAGAATTGAAGAGCCCATAAGGTAACTTCTAAATGCATTATACATAAGGTAAAGCTATGGGAAATGTTTATAAATGATTACACTTTATCCTTTTCCTTAGCTATCTATACAATTCAATGTAGTCATTTAATGGCAAATATGTTCAATGCTAAACTTGTTGATGTCTGCTGATATTTCGATAAATTGCAAGTAAAGGGCAGTGTGCATTTGTGCTTTGTTTTTGTCACATGGGTCCGTCCTTTAATGTGGTCAAGTATTTTGTTACATTTCTCTGTCTGTAAATGATAAAATCAAGAATTGTCTTCTGATCGACTGTCTTTACAATTACCATGGAAAAATATATGCTTATGAATGTCAAAAGATATTATGTGAAAACAGGTAGACAATGGATAAATCATGAATAACAGTAGGGTTAATTCCTTTCTTTTTCTTGTAAACAATATGGACTATTTTTTGTCAGTTTTTAAAATGGACCAAAATTTATTTTGGGTCTATGAACTTGTAAGGCACTGTACATGCCAAGAAAAATCAAGAAGAAATGTGTTTGCCTTCTGACCTGACTAAAAAGTCTTCTGGATATCAGTACCCAAAAAATATAAAATATCAAGTAAAACTAGACTGCTAAAGAAAAAAAAAACATACCAAATATTGATATATGATGTATAATCACTAGTTTTAGAGAAAATAGAGTACCGTATCATCTTTTTAAAATGATCTTGCTTAATCCAATAACTATGTCATGTCATGGATCTGATTTTTAGGTATTTGTCTATATAAATGTAGGACACATTTTAAAGTGTACTTAAAAGTACACTTTGAAAACACATTTTTACTCATTCAACAAATGCAAAGTAAATATTTTTAATTAACTGAATCACAAGAGATTTAACTCTTAATTGCTTGATCAATAGGCATAGGTAGTTATAGTGACTCTTTAATTCTCTTGTTTCTACTTTAAATGATGTCAGAAGTAAACCTGTTTTCCATTTTGAACTTTTTTTAGATTTATAATAAGAAATGATGGAAAGGTTTAGCATAGCTAATCAAATAATTTCCATTGTAAACTTTATGTGGAGTCAAAGTAAAATTAGTTGTCACTGATGGGAAGAAACAATTTTTTAAAGTCCAAATTGTGTCATATCAGAATATTTCACTTGTTCATGAATGGTCTGCTAACCAATAGAAATTAAAAAACATAATGAAATGGTTTTCAAATGAAATTCAAATGGTTTAATTATTCCCAGTTTGTGAGATTTTTGATTGTCAATAGTAAATGGGTCACTTATGTTAAATTAAGTCATAAACCAAAACAAAATGTAAATTAAATTCTTTTGATTTTGAAATCTTTTAAGAAATTTTAATTAAAAGAAAAGATATATCTAAAGTTAAAGTATCTCCCAACTTTAGATATATATATATGGTCTCAGCAGGAATGCTCCTGAACAATGGGTTGTCTCATATACTGTTTATGTGTTTGTGTTGTACCAGAACCTTCTGCCACGCTACTTGGTTATTTAAACCCTCGGTTTATCTGAGAGACCAAATAGCTCAGTGGTTAGAGTGCTTGCACTGCTAGGGATTTGCGTCTCTGTTCGGCCAGGTTTTTTTCTAATAAAATGAAATCCTGTCCTGTTTGTGATTTGTTTGATTGTTATTAATGTTCTAGTGTACGATGTGTATTTCTCTATTCTCTTATCTAAGTAAAGATAGCCTTTTTAAAAATCATCATATAGGCTACCGATTGGAGTGACAAAATGTCCATAAATACAATAAATCTAAACTTTTGAAGGTCACAAAAATGACCTTCTTTGAATAATATCTTTATTTATAAAGATATTATTCAACACTATAGGTGTAGTATTTTCTTAAATGCGTGAATTACAAACTGTACTAAAAAGACAGAAAAGAAGAACAACATCATGGCCCTTTTGTGGTGGTCAAATTTTATTCTATGTTCTTTCAATTTAACAATACAGAATAGCATAGAAGAACTTGCTGTCATTATTTATTCAAAGATTATCTTATGATTAATGATGATATTTATTTTGATACATATATTTAACCTGACACACATTTTTCTTTCACACCCTAGATTTCAAATTATTGATTGAAGTGTTGGATTTCATAAACAGTTTAATATTTTAATACTATTATTTTCAATAACCTTTTTCTTTGATACCCTACATTTAATCATATGAGTTTTAATGTCATAGTCAATAGGCACACTCGTTAAATGTTTCTCATCATCTTCGTCACCCCAATTTACCAAACTTGTAATACTTGTTATATTCTTAGCTAAGTGGTAAAAATTGCTGAAATTCTACCTAAGACCATTACTATTTAAACATCATAATAGACCTCTTCAAAACATGACTTTCCGTGAATTCCCGAAGCTGATTTTATATTTTCCGGCAATTGCTGCCAGAAAAAGTGACTCACTAACACAATACCCAGAATGTTACGTCCACGTCCACATTAACTGACTGCATACGAATTTGAACTTGTAATAATTAGGGTTAGCACTAACGAGGCACTTTTAGTATAATCGGCCTGATGTGACTTGAAACCTTAAGCTTAATCAGCCGATTTAAAATGGAAATTTCACTCTTTGTGTTAGTGAGCGTGTGGTACCACCAGCCAGAAGTTGTTCAGAATTAGTGCATCTAATAATGTATGGGTCTGGTTATATTTATTTTTCACTTTTATTGCACTGAAAATGCAAGAGATTTTCAGAAAATTTTGTTGACAAAATCTGCATACTGATGAGTTTGTACGTGATTGGTTGAAAAAATGACCACATGATCGGCGTTCAAGAGATTTCCGAATAGATTTTGAAAAGGTTTATTTTAAGGATAATTGTTTTTTACATTAATTTTCCATTTCTGATCAAACCACTTGTATTTGGCTGCAGCAGGTCTCCAGCCATTTTTTTTAAAGTAACATTTTCATTTTGGTTGACCCATTTCAGTGTTTTTGAAAAAGTGACAAGCAACAAAAAAAAGCAAACAAATAAAAAATAAACGAAGGTTTTTCAATAGATGTAAACATGCCTTGAGAAGTGTTTTACAAAACAAAATCATTTTTTGAGGTTTTTTGTGGTTCAGATACTTTTTATATGGGCCTTGATTTTTGTGGGTCCTTTTTTTGTACATCATTATTTTGTTTAGGGGGCTGCAAGCAATCTTTGCAATTCATTTAGGTTTATATTTGGTTAAAGGACTGTGGTGTAACTATATAGGTGTGGGTAAAGTGTGTAATTTTTCTAACCTTGTAAAATAGGGGGAATTTTGAAGCAAAGGGAGAGAAATAGGGGTCAAAGAAAACAAAATTAAAGGAGGAAAAAGGAAACTGTGTTTCAAAAAACAAATAGTTTGTTTGTGTTGGTAAACATGGTAAATGTGCTGAAATAGAAAATATTAAACATGTTTTATCATACTTTTGTGCGTTTGTGATTGTGTAATCTTTCTTTTGGAACTTTTCAGTTTTGAGAAATAACTCAAGTTTACCTTCTAGTGTCTACCAGGGAGAAGTTTTCAGTCTTTAGCCCACCCTTGCAAACAGTAATGAGTGAAGTAAGAGCATAATACATAAGACTTTTATACCTTTTACTCCCTGTTCTTACTTGACAGTTAAAATAATGTATAATGTGTGTGTATTTGAATTCACTTGCGCTCTGTTCTTACCTTCAATTTGACAAATATAACATGTATCCATATGTGCATGCACTTGAACAATTCTATGACAGATTTTAATAAAGTGACTCGCCCATGTTAACATTCAATGCAATAAAGAAGTGCCCAAAGGAATCCTACCCATCTTAAGTGTACATCTGTGTCTCTCCATGCAATATCCAAAACTAACATGTCATGTGTTGTAATATGCAACATAAGTTCATTTGAATGAATGGGACAATGTTAGAATCTTAACTCTGATTCAAGTTCCTTAGACTCTAGTGTTTGCACGTAGTACATGCTTGATGAACGGTGTGCATAGTATTGCTAAGAGTAATAGAGAATTTTGAAACAAAAAATAAAAACGATGTTGAAAGAAGTTGGATTGCAAAGGCGATAATGGAAATGTGGAATATTGCAACACAATTTTCTACCTGCAGTTGTAAAGTATTATTTTCAACCGTATAGAAGTATTTAAAAACAAAACTATCTGAATTGAAAGCCTGAATACACATGCCATGTTGAATATGCCAAATGCTGTGAAACATTTTTGAGTATTTTTTTATTTCTATGAATAGTTATATTTTTAAACCAAATTTTTTTTTTTCAAGAACAAAACTATTTAATGAAATTAAATAAATGCATATGCAATGTTAAAAATGCAGAATTTTTTAAATATTTTCTGTGTGTTTAAGTTGATTTTTTGTGAGTAATGATATCTACAAATAACCAAATAGGTGTTTTTTTCAAAACAAAACTATTGAAAGCATTGAATGCACATATAAAGATGTAAATACAGAATTTTGTAACAAGATTTTGTGTCTTTATAATAATCTTCAAATGAATCAAGTAATTTTGAGCACAATACAGAATCAGTATAGAAAGTGCAGAAATGTATATGAAAAGTGTGCTGATTTACTGTGTGTTTATATTTCTGATTAATGTAGATAATTTGAATAAATATTAAAGACATCAAATGAAAAAGTATTGATGAAATAAGGTAATGTACAAATGTGTGGTGCTCTTGCATAATGAGCGGAAAGTCGCGATTCAAGATTTTGAATAAATGGCTGCTAAAGTAGAAATATGATGAAAAGATCAAATTTTGTTTTTGACATAAAACACATCAGTGTTAACTTATATCTTGCATTTTGAAGGTCAATTACGCAGGGAAGTGTTATTATTCATGGGTAATTGATCGTGTTTTGCTATTAGACACTATAGTAAACAGGAATTTTAAAATTGATTTGCAACAATTTTTTACTGCCAGATTTTGAGTGGACTGCCTGGTATTTCGATCGATAAACGAAAATTGTAGAAAGAAAGTATGACATATTATATATCATTCGAAAGCTGAGATTATAGAGAATTACAATATGCCATAAACTCAATTTTGAACATCGCGACTTTCCGCTCATTTTGCCAGAGAACCACTCAAATTGTACGCGCTTCTTGTTTATTTCACTATTAAATATCATTATTTTAGTCAAAAACAGGTATTTTTAAGCCAAAATAAACAAATTTGTCAGAAAAAATTTTGCGCACTATGCTCGTATTAAATTTTTGGTCAAACAATTTTTGTGTCCTACACACACAAATTATTTTATGATTTTTTTGCCCCCCAGAAATTAGTCTTGCCCTCCAGAAATGAGATGCTGGTGCTGCTACTGGTTTTTAGTTCGGTATTTGTTAAATCAAACCATCTAGCTACTATCATAAACCTTATATCAAATAATTTGATTGGTCAAGTAATGTTAATGATTGGCTGATTTCCATCTTTTAATGAAAGTACAAATGGTGCTGAATTATGCTTGATTATTACATGAAAATAAATTAAATCTGAATAACCCATAATAGCTCTAAGCAGTGAATACTCTCTAAAACACACAGCTTGAGGGAAGTACTCCAGGAAAAGCCAAGTTAGCAGATTGTAAGCATGTGAGACCAGAAATAACATACAAGGGGTGTTTAAACTGAGAATTGTGATTAGATGCAGGGGCAGACTGTGTTCTCAAACTGGCCATGGCAAAAAATATTAAAGCGGCCCTTTCGACCATGGCAGCAAAGCGAGCGTAACGTGTAATGGATGGGCCCGCCTTAGGGCTCCAGGAGGTGAAGCCCCTGGAAAATATGGTGTTTTATGCAAACTTAGGGGTCAAAGAATGTGAATTTAGTCACTACTTTAAAGCAAAAATCATAGAAATATACACAACACATATTATTTATTATTAACCAAAGTAAATTTGAGTTGAGTTAACCCCAGGGTCGTCTTTAAAGCCTGATTACAGAATAACCGGCCCATATCAAGATCACGGTCTTCTTCCCTTTCTTCTTTTTTTCTTCCTTTTTTTTTCTTTCTCCTCCCTTCATCCATTTCCCCTTTCTTTTCTCCGTTTTATTTCCTCTTTCTTTTTTGTGAGTAACCGGCCCTGAGTGGCCCAAAACCTAGCGGCCCATGTGGCGATCGCCAAAACGCTACCATTGCCAGTCCGCCTATGATTAGATGTCTTCAAAGTGCTCTTTAAAAGAAGGGATTTGTATACTCATTTGTAAGTTTGGTGTAAAAGTTCTCAAAATTACAAAATTCTTATTAGAGTGTATTCAACATTTTCAATCCAAGCTCAATTCATTCCGGTTTTTGTTTACATATATACTTTTTGAAGTATATTTTGTAATCATTTCATGGCCTTTTTTTGTTTGTTTGTTTAATTCATTTTGACTACCATCAATGAATGATGCATATATTCTGTTGGACACACTGATGTCACAGACTAGAATCCAGTCCTTTGATTGGTCAATTGAGGCTGTTACTCCCTGGCGTGAAACATTGCATTAGAGGTCAATGAAAAAGTCTACAAAATTTACATTTTCAGCTAAATTAATTTTTGTATCATCCCATTTCTTCGATGTATTGTTCAAAAACATGTGTTTCATCTTTAATGAAAGTAAATATTAATGAATCAGAGCGGAAGCATCTTGTGGAAATATTGGTTCACTCCATAAACATCGCATAGTAAGTTTCACTCCAGTAACAAGGACTGAGTATGCTAAATTCAACAACTGCCTCCGACAGAATACAAAGTTATGTTTGAGTGGCCCTTCCCGAGGGTAATAATGCTCTAAGGGGTGTTCAATATGTTCATAGCCTGAGACAGGAGGAACTAAGCCAGTACTGAACTAAGCTATGTCTTTTCTATCATTTTTTATTACTATGTTATATTGTTCAACTTAATTGATGAAAGTTTCCAGCAAATATCTGGTTTAGCTTTGATTTCACAGAAAATTTAAACTTGTCTGTATTGAGATAAGCTTAGAATTAAGAATTAAAATTGATACAAAAATAACCAATATTATAACAAGAACTCCCACATTCATGTCCTCCATGACATTGTGAAATATGCAGCCTGTTCTTGCTATCTGAAAAGTAATCTTTTACATCTTGTCTTTTAAATTCATGGGTGTGGTACTCGATAGAGCGGTTTTAAGGTTAATGCATGTAAGATCAGTTTTGTTGTTGTTTCTTTAGTTTTGAAGGGACAAAATCAACTCATAGAATCCTCTAACTGGCAAAGGCAGTAGCCACAATCGTGATTTTCAAAGTTCACTTGTTATGGAACATACTTATTTTTTGATATGTATAGAAAGAACATACAGATACCATTACAGCCTGCAAGTAGTTCAGATATATTCTCTATCTTTGTGAAGTTATAAGTAAATATTTAAGCATTCTAAAACTCAAAACTGTTTTGCATCTACCAAACCAATTTGGTAAAGATATCATGTATTTGTATGTATTTAACATATCTAAACTATCATAAGCCATTTTAAAACAACAAACACACATTCTGAAATTGAAAATTTAGGAAAATAGAAACACTGTCAACAAGTTTGTTAAGGAACGAAGTGGGGGGGGGGGATCATTTTTAAGAACAAATAAAAAAGGTTTGTTTGTTTGTTTGTTTTGATTCTATCATGCGTTTCCTTGATTCAAGGAAGTTTTTACAAATTTTCATATCCATGTGTAATCGTGGCTAATACCTTTAAGTTTCTGTGATATAAAAGCTTATATTTGTTTCCATATTTTCATAAATCCTACTGAAATACATCACATAAAAACTGCACAGATTATCTCCTTCTACCTTAGGTCACAAACTTATTGAATACCCTTGATACATGCACATACACCTGTAGAATCTGTCGCAATTAATTACCCTATGTAGGTCTCCCAGATAATGGTTAGCGACATCACAATAGCATCATGGATGATAGGCTAGCTTTGATGTCGACATGTAGGGTCACTTTCCCCTTACAGCTGAGTCAAACTGCAGTAATCCTGATAAGGATATGATAATGAAACATACAGCTACTGTGTAGGTGCTCCAATTGAATCGGTAATGACCTTATGTCAGCGTGATACATGTGGGGTGTGTGTGTGTGTCAGTGGGGGTGGGGGTGGGGAGAGGGGATGTTTGTCTGAGCTCGACCCATTTCAATCTGGGATGGATGGCCCTATTTTTGTTTAGGTATCACCCCTATCTTTTGATTACTTACAGGTGTACTTATTTTTTCCTAATGATACAGTTTAAATCAATAAGAAAAAATGCGAAAGTAAGCATTATTTACTACTAAATAACATACTACATAGATCAACTGCTAATTAATTTGCTAGATGCTGCTGAAAGCATACTAGTTCATCAGCTATCTACTGCTTAAAGAACACTGTGCTATCAGTTAGCTGCTGTTTGTAGCAAGCTACCCACATTGGCCATCTACTACTGTCAACATGCTATCTCTCAGTTATCTACTGCTGATAGCACACTACTTCATCCACTATCAACTGCTGATGGCATACCACAAATTAATTATCTGTTACCAATAGAACACTTTGTTATCCGTTAGCTGCTATTCACTGCAAGCTATCCACTGTGATAGATAGCATACTATTTCATCATGTATCTACTGCTGACAGCATACCCATCCGCTATCGGCATAGTAGCTGATAGTACGCAACTTCCGCAGCTTTAGTTTAGAATCAGAACAGATTGTTTTTACTCTTCCCCAACATGGCCGTTTTGCTGCAAATTGTCATTCATAATTTATCAATAACTAGGTTAATTTGTAATAAAACATTCAAGATGACTCGCTAACTCCCATTAGACTATTGATTGATGTTCATTGACTCATTTACCCAGTGAGATGAGTGATTAATGTTCATTAACTCATTAACCCAGTGAACGAGTGATTAATGTTCATTAATTCATTAACCCAGTGAGCTGATTGATTAATGCTCCTTAATCAGCAATTAACAGAATAACCACAGGGATCAATGAAGCTTCCTTGTAATAACATTACATATCTAAGTCAAATCCGGGATAGCGGTGTGTTACCCACACATAGCATTTCTATTTGGTTTGATCAGGTGTGGGTATCCTTGAGTTTCTCACAAGAAGTTGACTCTGCTGCAATTTGAAACTAAATTTTGTATCACTTTGTCGTAGTTTGCTGCAGCAAACAGGAACATTGCACCAAGTTAAGCTTAATTGTTAGGATTCTATGTGAAAAGGTTGGATGTATTTGATTGTTCTTGATGTTCTGTTTCTTCCACAAGGATTACATCATACTATATTTATTAGCATTTTGAGGTTGTCTAAAATGGCCAAAAAATGTCATTTTTTTTTCTATTCAATCCCACTATAGTCATGTTGAGCACTCAAAAGGTTTAAAGTCATAGTGATATACTAAGAGATATATGTTGCAATTGGTATCATATCTTAGCACAATTTGAAAATGTGATAACTAGTTATCTGAATCTTCTGAAGTTTCAGACAACAATATCAAAACAACATTTAAGTACGTTAGATGTGCATTTTCCTAGATACGGTGATCTGTGACAGAGTCTTAAGGAAGAAAGTACCCACACATCATTATCGGGTGAGATAGCTTAGAACATTTTCTACTGTAAACTATTGGAGCTCAAATTTGTCACATCATCTATAGTTAACTGGATCATCTATAGTTAACTGGAAAAAAAACCTTTTCACTCTGGGTGGGACAAAATTGCACCATGCGCGAACAACAAGCCATTCAAATCAATCATCAAGTCGCACAGCAACAGACCAGACAAATCACGTGAGCTCACAAGTATCATGTCAGTTGCGTTTAAACTTTAATCTTGGTGCACCAGACGTGTAAAAATGAAAAGGTTTTCTTCACATGACTTTAATAGGGAGACCTGCTAATTTGCATTAATTGATTAGCATTTCAAATTCTGTGTTAGGGTTTTGCCATGCACGTATGATAAAGCACATTGTCCCTCTTTTTTGGTTTAAAAATTATCATCCATCAACAACTTTTAAAAATGAAAGATATCAAGGACCTAACAGCTGAACTTCCTTGATCGTTAAACATGTATGTACCTTGTGAATCTTTCTCTTGTATTTATCTTTTATTGTAATGACCCCTAGATGGAGAGTTAACATTCCGAAGTCTAGACTCTGGAGTAAATATTGAAACATGCCAGTCTTCTGGTTATCTTTCTCACCTGTTTGGATTATGACCCGAAGCCTATTAAAGGGACATTTGATGATTTTCAGAAAAAAAGGCCAAAAATATTCAGCAATATTTATGACCATTCAAGATACTTGTGCATCCTACTATGCTTCTTTCTAATGTATGCTATGTAGAACACGTGACCCCAATATTAAAACATCTCAGTCTGCATGTTTCTTTTCTCTTTCTTGTGGATTATGACCTGAAGCCTATTACAGTATTTTTAAGAATTAAGTGTTTTTTTCCATTCACAGGTTTTTGGAGCACGACACATGTTGCTACTCTGGTTTAGTGAAAGTCAACTCATTTATGCACAATTTACAGGTATGATCGGTCTAATTTCAGTGCTTGTGAAACACTGACGATCATGTGCGATACGCTCAAGTTTAATGATGCAGTACGCAGGGAAACTTAATAAACAAAAATACTTTAAAAGGGACCAGATGAGTTTCAAAAAAATCGCCAAAAACTTTCAGCAAAGTATCTACAAGTTACATGATACAGCTTGTGAATCTTTGGATGTATCTTATACGTAGTAAATCCTATGGAGAGTTTACATTCTGAAGTCTAGACTCAAGAGTAAATATTGAATATCTCCATCTGCTGGTTACCTTTGTCATCCAAGTGGATTATGGCTTGAAGCCTATTAAAGAGGCATTGGATGATTTTCAGAAAAATAGCCAAAGACATTCAGCATTATTCAAGCCCATACAAGTTATCATACAGCCTGTGAACCTTTCAGATGTATCTTATTCGTAGTAAATCCTATGGAGAGTTTTTCTGAATTCTGAGAGTAAATATTGTAACTAGTTACTTTTCTCAGCCAAGTGGATTACGGCCTGAAGCCTATTAAAAGAGCTTTGGATGACTTTCAGCCAAAAACATTCAGTAATATTCAAGCCCATACAAGTTATCATACAGCTTGTGAATCTTTCCGATGTATCTTATACGTAGTAAATCCTGTGGGAAGTTTAATTCTGAAGTCTAGACTCTAGAGTAAATATTGAAACATGCCAGTCGTCCGGTTACCTTTCTCGCCCAAGTGGATTATGACCTGAAGCCTATTAAAGAGGCATTAGATGATTTAGAAAATGGCAAAAAAATAGCAGTTCTCCTTTGTTTTGATTTAGAACAACAATGGGCACCCTTGCAAGGGATGTCCATTATGTATTGGATGATAGATGACAGGCAAAACAATAAATATTATCTTTTAATCTCTAATTACATGATATGAGTTATGTCCAATAAAGTAAAAATGTAATATATGCATTTATTTAGCATTGCAGATACATTCTATTACCATACAATTGTACTTCAGTCCACTCCCATGCTTGAAGGTTGTATGTAGATATGTTTGATGTTGTATATACTGCCTTAAAGATATGCAAGAGAATTTGTCGTCTGTTCTTTTTTTGCAGGATGTTTCCGAGTGAACAAGAAGTAACTTGCAATATATCTGTAATACACATACTTCATTTTTACTTTATTTGCAGAGTGGAGCTGGTTGTTTGTGAAATAATTGTTATAAATGTTATGAAGATTTTAATTGTTCACATCTCCTCACAGGGTAATCAAGATTGAAATCTCTCTTGGCTGAAAGCAGTCATTCATCAAAAAATGCAGGAGTTGTTGAACAGAGATGATGGATTCTACCTTTTGACAACAGTGCCGTCAACAGTTTACAGTATGTTACTGAGACACATAGCACTATCTGTAATTATCATCCGTGACACAGCATCTCAATGAGGCCAGTTGTGGTTGGAGACATACAAGCCAGATACTGATAGAAAGCTTCCAAAGGTTAAAGCTTTAGGTAGTCATTATGACAGCAGATTATATCAGAATAGAATTCCCCCATCCATTGACAAAATAAAGGGTTACATAGGTGTTTATGGATGAGTTGTCTGTTATCTTGGCTAAGGTACTGTATCATTTCATTGCCATTGCCTATCAGAAAAGTCAGTTTTTCAGCTTCTGACACCATTTTGGCCAAATCAATTCCGTCGATATGGTTTGATAGATTGTTCAAACTTATTTTTCTTCATGACTTATGGAAAGATTAACCTTTTTCAATCTGAATCAAATATTTGCACACTCGGTTTGCATAATATCTTTGGCTCAGTGGCGTATCCAGACTTTTTGGTCAGGGGGGGCATAGAAATTTCGTCCCGATTTTTTCCCGATTTCCCCCCAGTGTTTGCACATTTCTTCACAACTTTTCCCAGCAAAAAAAATCCATTTTCGTACACCCAAAATAAATTCAAGCAAAAAAAAAAGAGGTTTTCAGCGATTTTTGAACATCTTTTGACACAATTTTTTGCTTTTTTCCATGTTTTCTGTCTAACAGTCTTACAGCTGCTCTCTCATTTTTCTTGTCCTTCCCTATTTTTTACCGCTTGTTGTCCTGATTTCCCGCTCAATTTTTTGTCATGGGGGGCAGTCTGCCCCCCCCCCCCCACCCTTCCCCCCGTGCTGGCTATGCTGCTGCTTTGGTTCTTATTGTGACTTTGTCTAATGAAAAGCAATGTCAAAACATGTCACATAGATTTGGCCTCTGATACTTCAAAAGTAATGGTACCTCACATCTTATGTGCAGCACTGCAGTCTAGGATCTCAGCTGTTAGTGGGAACACTCAATACACTAATTCAATTGAGATACACTAATTCCTCCAGGGCATTATTCCTAAGAAAAGCATACATCATTAGCAACAGAGTTGAAATACGGAATCAAGTCAAATATTTTTCTTCCGTTTTCCTGTCTGATATCTTGTCCCTCTTTATATTTGTTAAATTTTAAATAATCAGGAATCTGTGGTGAGCAATAATAAGGGGAAATTAAAAAGTGTTCAGTCTAGGCAAAAATGTACACGCTTTAAGAATGTTTTAAGAGAAGGACATTAAAACTATATAGACTCTCATTCATCTGGGATTGGTTAGATAGATAAGGATGTCAGTAGACATTAAGTTTGTTTAACCTTTTTTACCGTAGGGTGTGAGGGAGAGGCCCTAAATTACTGTCAGCTCAGGCATAGGACATCCCCAGATGCCCTAAATAAAACTATAACTTCTTTTACTGCCTCTTCGCTTCAAAAACACTTGCCCAGTCAATGTGTACAGTTCATACAGATTCATTATGCTGAAATCTCATTAAATTATATAGAATATTTCTAAAGATAATTTTAGATAGGCAATTTAGAGCTAAAACTCCTTCAGCCTGGGGTGGAAAAAGTGTGGAAAGGGTTAAATTTGTAGTTTACAGTTTTAAATTTATAGTTGTGTCTGTGTTCATAATACTTTTTGCTGGTCAGTTCTGAGGCTGAAAATTGGCAAAATAAAGCAAGAAACAAATGTTTCAAAACATATGGGTGTACCTGTTTAGTCTCATATATTCATTTGTGTGTACCTGTTGAGTCTCATATAGTCATTCAGGTGTAGCTGTTGAGTCTCATATAGTCATTCAGGTATACCTATTGAGTCTCATATAGTCATTCAGGTGTACCTGTTGAGTGTCATATAGTCATTCAGCTGACTTGTTGAGTCTCATATAGTCATTCAGGTGTACCTGTTGAGTCTCATATAGTCATCCAGGTGTACCTGTTGAGTCTCATATAGTCATTCAGGTGTAGCTGTTGAGACTCATATAGGCATTCAGGTGTACCTGTTGAGTCTCATATAGTCATTCAGGTGTACCTATTGAGTCTCATTTAGTCATTCAGGTGTAGCTGTTGAGTCTCATATAGTCATTCAGGTGTACCTGTTGAGTCTCATTTAGTCATTCAGGTATACCTGTTGAGTCTCATATAGTCATTTAGGTGTACCTGTTGAGTCTCATATAGTCATTCAGGTGTACCTGTTGAGTCTCAAATAGTCATTCAGGTGTACCTGTTGAGTCTCATTTAGTCATTCAGGTGTACCTGTTGAGTCTCAAATAGTCATTCAGGTGTACCTGTTGAGTCTCATTTAGTCATTCAGGTGTACCTATTGAGTCTCATATAGTCATTCAGGAGTACCTGTTGAGTCTCATGTAGCCTTTTGGTTGTACCTTTTGAGTCTCATATAGTCTTTTGGTTGTACCTGTTGAGTCTCATATAGCCTTTTGGTTGTTCCTGTTGAGTCTCATGTAGCCTTTTAGTTGTACCTGTTGAGTCTCATATAGTCATTTAGTTGTACCTATTGAGTCTCGTGCAGCCTTTTGGTTGTACCTGTTGAGTTTCATATAGTCATTTAGTTGTACCTTTTGAGTATCATATAGTCTTTTGGTTGTACCTGTTGAGTCTCATATAGCCTTTTGGTTGTTCCTGTTGAGTCTCATATAGTCATTTGGTTGTACCTGTTGAGTCTCATATAGTCATTTGGTTGTACCTGTTGAGTCTCATATAGGCATTTGGTTGTACCAGTTGAGTCTCATATAGTCATTTCGTTGTACCTGTTCAGTCTCATGTAGCCTTTTGGTTGTACCTGTTGAGTCTCATATAGTCATTTGGTTGTACCTGTTGAGTCTTATATAGCCTTTTTGTTGTACCTGTTGAGTCTCATGTAGCCTTTTGGGTATACCTGTTGAGTCTCATATAGCCTTTTGGGTGTACTTGTTGAGTCTCATATAGTCATTTGGGTATACCTGTTGAGTCTCATATATTCATTTGGGTGTACCTGTTGAGTCTCATAGTCATTCATGTGTGCCTGTTGAGTCTCATATAGTCACTTACCCCTCTTAAACCCTCATATCTATCATCCATTAAAAGAAAAAGATTGTGTGATAACAGATACCAGTGCAGTGTTTCTAAGGTTTTTGAGCTAATTTGGCCAATTTTGTCAAAGCTAAAGAGGTGTTTGCGTTTAAAGCTGGGTTCAGGCCGAAAATTGACAAAATAAAGCAAGGAAATAAATTTCTGGAAAATTTTCAGAAACCTTTAGCGCCAATGTTCCAATGCAAATGGTGCGCCACACGACCTAAGCAAGAACACTGACAGTTACCAAAGTTAAAGAAATTGTCTCTTTCAAAAAAGTACCTTTAAAGCGTCCTCCTCCTACATATTGAATGTTGCTCTCATCTGCCTTATGGATTTTAACTCCTTGTGCAGGTGCAGACAGGAAGTGTGTAAGTTTCAAGATTTTATCAATTTTGAAGATCGGTGCAAGCTTTGACTCAGACAGGACTATAGTAAAGATATTTTTCAGGGGGAGGGACAGATCTGGGGGTGAGTGTTGGTTCCAATTTATTTTGAATCTCTGATTCCTTTGAAAAAACTTGATCCATGTTTTAGTAAGCAGATGTAAGTTTTTGTTTTTGTTGATAAAATTGTGTTGCTTTTATATGTCGAGTCAATGCTACATGAGATCACACCATTGTTCAAACTTCCCACCAATGTTTTTGAGCTTGGGCCAATTGGACTAAAGTTTCGCAAGTTATTGCACCAAAATTAGTAGATGAAGCAGTAGGAAGGAAAAGTACTTACATTGTCAAAAACCTGTTGTGCCAGTATTGCGTGTTCTAGCTGCACCAATAGTGCATCATACAGGTCAGTCTATACTCGGCCTAAAAATAAAAATTTTGCTATCCAAACATTTAGTTGTGACGTCACCAAATATTTGGATTTATATTGCTTAATAGGACTATGAGAATATTGCAGTATTCCAGTGTCCTGTCAAAGATGCATCAGATTAGGTGGTTCAACATTGAACATAAAGGAGCATGGTCTGATTTTTCAAAATTTAAGATGACCATTACAGGGGTTTAAATTCATTTTAAGCAATAGGCAATGCCCCTTTAAGCTATTAGGCTATCACATTAACCCTGTGTCCAGTTATGGCACTTTAAAATCTCACAGTTGAAAACTGAACTTTACCTGTGGAATTGAGAGTGAATGGTTAATATGGCTATAATACTTTTGAGCTATTCTCATGTCCATTCAATGGTGAAACAGATAAGACAGTTCAAAATTTGACCGACATCTTCACAGATGGCTATCATCAAGTGGTCACTTATTTAACCCTTTCTATATGACAAATTGAATGATCTGTTATATGTTCAAATTCTCCTGATAATATTACTCCTTGTTCAATTTTGAATTATTCTGGTTCTGCCAAATATAATTTTAAACAATATACATTGAAAAATGTGTGAAAATAGTAACTAAGTAAGTTGTTTTCACTGGAATTATAAAAACAAGTTCTCGTAATCTTTGTGGTTAGCAAGCAAAGTCTTTTTGTCTGGTCAAGTAATTTTATCCTTGTTGGACACGCATCTCTTGACAATTCAAAGAGATGTTAAGACAGTTACAGACAGTGTTATTGACCGTGGCTTGATCTTATAATGTGGCAAGAATGAAGAGTGAGTATTGATTTAGAAAACAGGTGAATAATTTCCTTCTACACCAGAAAAGTTGTCACTGGGATATGGTTGAAAGATCTATAGTCAGGAATGGTAGAATGGGTTATATAATTATCAACTTTTATATACAAAGAGAGTAGAGGCGGAAAAGTACAAATTACAATATTCTATCTAACACAACGTACAGTGCAAGGGGACCGACAAATATAGATACAGTCATGACATTGTGACTTCTCAAACACCCCATGGTAACGCTTTGAGGAATTGTTTGTGCATTTACAATGTTTGTATAATTCTTCACAAAGTGTAACAACCTCCAATGCATGTTGAATTTTCTCTTGAAAAGTCCTCTTCTTCCATCTTGCTTTTCCTTTCCCAATGCTGTCAAGGAGCTACAAAATTGAATATAAAACATTTATTTTATGTGGATCTTTATTTAAATGGTTCGCACAGAAAAACTATAAAGACCCACATAAAATGAATGTTTTATATTTTCAGATAAAATCACTTAAAAATCAAAGTATATAAAGCCCATAGGATGTCATGCTAGAGCAAAATGGTTTATATTTCATTAGGTCCATCAATAATATTCGATTAAAAACAAAAATAGAAATTGATTGAATTATTCATATTTTTTAAAGTTTAAAATGGGATACATAAAAATGAGCAGTTGTGAGTTTGAGAGATCCAAGCAGGGGTGCTGGTCCCAATTTATTTGAACTTGTTATACCTTCTAGATCTAACTCCTTTGATTAAAAAAAACTTGATCCGTGTTTTAGTAAGCAAGTAAGCAGATGCAAGTTTTTGTTTTTGTTGATAAGAGTTTTGTTACTTTTTTTATGTCCAGTCAATGCTACATGAGATCACACCAAGGTTTTGAGCTTGCACCAATTGGACTAAAGTTAATGAGATTATTGCAAGTAAATGACTATAGGTGACGCTGAAAATTAGCTAAACAAGTAAGGGCAAGTATCTTTCTCATACATTTTCAAAAACCTGTTGCACCAGTATTCCTTGTTCTTGCTGCACCAATTATCATGGTGCACCACACAGCCTTAATTAACCAGGGACATTATATCACACAGTTCTAACTCAGACTAATTCTATTGAATTAATATGGCTTGAGTTAATAGGACTATGAGAATGTTGCAGTATTCTAATGTCAAGTCAAAGATGCATCTGATCACATAGTTCAACACTGAACTTAAAGGAGCATGGTCTGATTTGTCAAAATTTAAGATGACCACTAAAGAGGTTTAAATTTCAAATTTCATCTGCATTGGGCAAACCGTTTTAATTTTATGGGGAATTTTGTATTTTAAACCACCTATATGATACAGTGCAAAATTAGTATACTGTGATAGCCTAATAGATTACAGGAGCATGGTTCATATCATTGCAATGCTTTAACTTTTTTCCAAACTTGTTTACATTTTAGTACATGCTCATATTTTTCTCATTATCCATGTGAAATTTTACAACTGAGAGATGTTCTATTTTGGAGAGAGATATTTGTGAAAATATGTCTAATTATGGTAACCGTATCTGTATATCCAGTCATGCTTCTTTAAAATCTCAGTTAAAGACTGAACTTTACCTGTGAAGTTGAGAGAGATTGTGTTGATACAGCTATAATACTATCGCGCTCTTCTCATGTCCATTCAATGGTGAAACAGATAAGACAGTTCAAAATTTGACCGACATCTTCACAGATGGCTATCATCAAGTGGTCACTTATTTAACCCTTTCTATATGACAAATTGAATGATCTGTTATATATTCAAAATCTCCTGATAATATTACTCCTTGTTCAATTTAGAGCTATGCTGATTCTGCCCAATATAATTCTAAGTAAATAACAATTGAAAATGTTGTGTGAAAATAGTAACCTAGTGAGTTGTTTTTACTGCAAATATAGTAAGAAGTTTTCTTAATCATTGTGGTTAGCAAGCAAAGTCTTTTTGTCTGGTCAAGTAATTCTATCCTTGTTGGACACGATTTCTCTTGACAAACTCAAAGAGATGTTGAGACAGTTACATACAATGTTATTGGCTGTGGCTTGATCTTACAATGTGGAAAGAATTGAGAGAGTGAGTATTGATTTAAAATACAGGTGAATAATTTCCTTTTACACCGGAAAAGTTGTTTCGGGGATAAGGGTGAGGGATCTATAGTCAGAAAAATGGAATGTGCTTGTATAATTATCAACTTTAATGTACATGAAGAGTACAGGCTCAAAAGTACAAATTACAATATTCTATCTAACACAAGGTACAGTGCAAGGAAACTGCCAAATAGTGTAGTCATGACATTGTGACTTCTTTATCACCCCATGGTAACAATTTGAAGAATTTTGTTGTGTTCAGATGTGTGTTCTCATTTCTCCAGTAGTAGCTCCAGGTATAGATTTATTTACTTCATATAATTTTGTTGTGTATTTTTAATGTTTCTATCATCCTCAAAAAGTGTACCAACCAATGCATGTTGATTTTTCTCTTGAAATGTCCTCTTCTCCATCTTTTGCTCTCTCAATGCTGTGCAAGGAGCTACAAAATTAAATATAAATAAATATATTTTATGTGGGTCTTTATTTAAATGGTTTGCTCAAAAGCACTATAAAGACCCACATAAAATAAATGTTTTATATTTTCAGATACGAACACTTAAAAATTATGTGTATGAAGCCCATAGTTTGTTACGCTAGAGCAAAATGGTTTATATTTCATAAGGTCTATCATTAATATTCCATTAAAAACAAAAATAGAAATTGATTTAATTATTAATATTTTTGCAAAGTTGAAAATGGGATACATAAAAATGAACAGTTGTGAGTTTTAGAGACCCAAGCCATGCCAATCAAGTCTACCTACAATCTTGGGTAAAAGGTTTGACTCTTTACAATATATACAATATAACATTAAAAGGATTCTAATGAAAGATGTCAACCAATAATAGGTTTTTAAATGAAATCACGGAAGAAAACTGAAGATAAAAGAGTTTAAGAACTCAATTAAGTTAATGATTCATCTGGCCCGTTAAGGGGACGCAACTGGTTGATTAAACCAGATGCAACAACCTGCTTAATATCAGCAGATCATCATTAAATTGAGTCCTTATGTCATGAAACGGGTTGAAGGGATGCTTCTCCTAATCATGTGATGTTTATAGCAATTTCCATTCAAAGTATGCCCAATGGCGTCACCAGAGGTGAAACTTTACAAATTAACAAATCAGATCATCAAGATTTTTCGAGTCTTTACAAAATATGCAATAACTTTTAATTCAGAGATCCAAATCAAACAAAATAATCCAATGGTCTACCCTATAACATTTTTGTAACCTTTGTTCACAATTGTGCTCTGTTCTCTCAAAAATAAAGTTCAAAGTTCATTGCGTTTTTATTGGGAGACCCTGTATTTTATAATTATCAAACTAACTAATCCGAAATTGCATTCATTGCATTTGAAAAATATGGCGTGTAATGCACATTACTAATTTCGTCTGCACGGAAAAAATCAAGTTTATATACATTTCTGGGCATTTTGTTTTAAAACTTATATCCTGAAAATATCCTATCCAGTTGCAAGTTAATAAGAAGGTTATGAAAAATGGATAAGTTACATATTAATGAGATTTGTACTTGTGGTGTATCTGTATATGGCCCATGAAATAAGCCATTTCTATGGCAATGGAAGATTAAATATCAAAACAAACATCGATTTATTCATATTGAATAAATAAGTTACCTATACTAGAATGAATCTTTGATGATTTTATGTCGTTTATTATAAAAAAAATAAGGTTTTTAATTATGTAGAAATTCTTTTGAGCGGGAGTGTATCTTACACATCACATACCACAAGGGAACTTACCAAATACAAATTTGTTACTTCTCCATTCCTCTTCGTAACAACTTGAGGAATTGGTTGTGTATTTTCAACGTTTTCATCATTTTTCACAAATTGTAACAACCTCCAATGCATGTTGATTTTTCTCTTGAAAGTGCATCTTCTTCCATCTTTTTCTCCCAACGCAACACAAGGAACTACTACATTTCTTTTAAAACATATAAGGGTTGCTCCGGCAAAATGACCGGAAAGTCACAAATTTCAAAATTTAGTTTAATACATATCTGAATTTTTTATAACCTCAGCTTTCAAATGATAATGTGTCACATTTACTTTCTTCATATTCCATTGAGAGGTTGTAATCCAAAGCAATCATCTGATTATTTGGTAATAAAAATTAGCCCCCCATTTTTTAAAATTGCCGATTATTATAGTGAACAATAATAAAATGTGATCAGATGATCATGAATAATTGCATTTCCTGGTATTGTCCTATAAAGGGATCATTAAAGGCATAGATCAAAAAGCAAAATTTCACCTTTTCACCATTTTCTTTCTATTGAGGCCATTTATTCCAAATATTTATTTGCAACTTTCTGCTCATTTTTCAGGAGCACCCCACACATATTCCATTGGGCTTGTGTAGTGCTTTTGTACAAATAACCAATTCAATTTCTTTGCAAAAACACTTGAAAATCAAAGCTGTGAAGCCCATGGGATGTCACGCTAGACTAAAATGGTTTATATTTCATAGGGTTCATCAATAATATTCCATTAAAAACAAAACTGGGAATTGATTGAAATATTAACATTTTGGCAGATTTCTAAATGTGATGTATAAAAAAGACCTGTGAGTTTAAAAAAGACCATGTCATGCCAATCAAGTCGAACTACTATCTGGGACAAAATTGTTGGTTAATATTCGATGCAATGTGGTACAATGTGTCCTCTTTTAAGCACAAAACTCAAGTGTCTGACAGACCAACATATCTGTCAGGACAAAACAGACAAATGTTGTTTAATAATCTATTCTCCAGATAGTTTGTTTCTTCAAAATCAAAGCATTTTTCCCACATCTTATTCCAGACAATTTGGCATTCCAGTAAAGAGTTGTATAAACTTTGTATTCAGCGTTCGAAATTCTGGTTGTCCGGTTGCCCGGGACAACCAAATCTAGCGCCGGACAACCTAAATTAATGCTGTGGTTGTCCGGCGGACAACC